>PNEQ01030695.1:0-29068 GCA_003012365.1 Medauroidea extradentata
GCCTCCTAGGTCACCAGACCTCACTTGCATCGACTTTTTTTTATGGGGTTTTGTGAAATCTCTAGTCTACGAAACTCCAGTACCAAACCACGCAACCCTTGTAGAGAGAATCAACGAAGCCTTTGTCAGGATTCGAGCTTTACCGGGAATGATGGAGAGAATAAAACAAAACATGCTTCGCCGTTGCCAACTTTGTGTTAAACAAGGAGGACGACATTTTGAACCACTTCTGTAAAGACATTTAAAATCAAGCGAATGTCAACAAAAATGTCATTGTTTGTTGGGTAGGTTTAATTACATGGATAACACAATTCACGATGAAGCAATGTTTTCATTCCTTCGTTATCACCAAGTTAAGCAAAGGGGTAGGGCGGGAGGATGGGGGCTTCAAATACCTTCGACAGATCAGTGTAATGCACAGCGGGGTTGCCTACGCTGAGTTTTCATTGCGCTCCCCTACGAAGACGGTACATTTCCGCCTACGGGTTTATAGTTAAAAAGTGCTTGTTTTGGCTCGTACTACCTGCCCTCAAGCGTTGTATCATGAATTAATATACACCCTGTAGAGTGGTCGCCCCTATGGTTTATGCCCCACTAACACTGAACAAAAGATATTAGTACTGAAATTTCAAGGGTACATAGGTCCCTAACGAGGTAAGTATGTTAGAATTGCAACTTGTAATCATTCACCTCCAGGAAGTTTCCAGCGTGATTTATGTCTGTCCATGTTATGTAACAGCATAACATTATAAGTATTTCTAACTTTCCTATATCATTAACTTGTTCTCTTTCCCAAGTCTTCAAATTTTACATTCATAATTCCTCCTCTTTCCCCCACCCCTTCCTTTTCTGTAACATTATATCAGTCTACTTCACATATTCATAAAAGCAATGTCGTGTTAGGTTTCTTTACACAGCTGTTCATACTGGGATAAGATGGCCTTTTTTATGTGGCTCTCTCTGATGTACTGCTGTTCAGTTTATGTCAGTCAGACTTCTCCTAATTGTCTGAACACTGTGAAGCACGATGCCCATATTTTGTTGTGTTGGCGTTGTATTTCATGGTCTATGGTTTCTCTGAACATCCTGAGTCTGTAATTTTCTTTGTTACCTATTGGTTCGATTTTGATACTATGTTTGGTGTGCATTGCTGTTTTCCATTCTGGTTGTGGTTTGTCCTCATATGAACAGGGACTTGGTGGATGTCAGCCTGTTCTTATCATTTACACAGCTATGGATGTTGCCAATTTTGTTTACAGTTCATACCATATGACAATTCCATTATGTATGGTTTTTTTTTTTATTTTCTATTCTAGTTACACAATCTTGCTTTGGTTGGTTGGGTGGGTGGGTAATGTTAATGGATTAATTTCATATTACAGTCATTGACAGCCTACTCTCAGATGTTAATGGAAATGGAAAATTATTTTTTTTTTTTTTAGTTTTAATTGTATGTATAACTGATGTTTTCAACTTGACGTCTAAACAGATCATCTAATCGTACCTAATTTAGATCACAAAACTTACCTTCTATATATTGTCATTTTAATGACTGCGGGTTGTATATCAGTATGCCTACATTTTTTGCAGCTGAAAGGCATATACTCTCACATGAACTGATATTAACCACTTACATGCTAAAAAATTTTTTTAGACTTTTTCGTATGAATATAATTTATTGTACAAGTGTGTTTACATTTCAGACTGTTACAAAGATGGTTAGAGTTTCCACATTTCTCCGGATGGATTTAGACACACACTTGTTTCAATTCCATATATGCTAGTGCTACCGCGACGCAAATTGCCAGACAGTTTAATATGTCTCCCGTTGGCTATTGTAGAACAGATTTTATGATTCCTACCTTACATGGTTCTCAAAAATTACACGAAAGCCTTACCTTTTTTTTTTTGTGGTCGTGCTTTGTTTTGGTTACAGTATGACTAATAACGGTGCTGGTGTTCTTAAATTATTTACGAACTACATTATTTGGATAGTCTATGTCTGCGATGGAAGTTGGTACTGTATGTTACTAGTTTCTGTAGCATCAGCTGTCAAAATACTGGATAGACAATATGTACCATGCTTTCTGAAAGGGCGAATCATTTTAACATTACGGCAGTATAGTAGTGCTGTACAGGTGTTCCTGACATGGATGATGGTGAATATCAGCTCATAAATTCTGTAGACCAAAATGTCTAATGAGGGAAGTTAGCCAGCTTTTGAAATTGCCTTGGTGAACTGAATATTGATTGCATTGGTTAACTGAAAGACGTACTTGCCGGTGGGACATGTGGGCATTTAAAGTGTTGTACAATTCGATGCAGTTCCTCTTCTCTATGTGTGTGTGTGTGTGTGTAATTTTCGTACTAGAATCACTGCACTACGTTTGATCACATACTGTTTAAAGTTGATTAGGGAGGACAGGTAACCTAATAGTATTACCTTCATTTTGCATCGTATGTTGAGAAAGTTGATATGCCATAGCATTCTTTCATCTTCCAAGTACATTCTCACCAAACTACCTGTGAGATGAAGATTATCTTTAAGTACTCATATGAATGCCGCACTTGAAGCTGGTGGTTATACCAGGTATGGTGTACAACAGACTGTATTACTATGTGTCAAATTCAGCACTGGCCATCTGACCCGCCGTCTCAGAATGCATGGTTACACACTGTAATTGCCATAGCACCTATCAGTATAAATTAGCTGCATTTTATTACCATGTGACCAACAGGTTGGCATCAACTATGTCTTGTGGTACCGTTAGGATGAGCATATACGAATTAGAAGTAATAGTGTATCACTCCATGCATACCAACAATATACCCTCTGTTTCATACACAAGGTGTTCTAGGAGCATACGTCAGCATAAATTGCCTGTACTCTTACCCCCAAGGTAAACATTACTCATGGTGGAATGAGATTCATACATACTATTTCATGTCACTTAAAGTGAAGTGGGGTGAACTCACTTTCAGAATGGTTGTCTTAGGTTCTGAAAAGTGACTTTTACACCTCTTGTGGATCACATAAATAACTACTTCATAATATACATACTGTGAAGTTTTTGTGGTAACAGTTCATTATTTCTTTAATCTAGATTTATATTATACCATATTATAATTAAATCGGACACCATTATGTTGCTGCTGCCTCTTCACGGCAGCCGCTGATAAGCTAGATTATTTTCCGCACGTGGGAATTAGCGGGATTCCATCACTTTAACGGTATGACCTATCCAGAGTTACACGAATCATTCCTTTCCTTCAGATCAGTACTTACCATTGTTTCGTGGAACTGTGTGTATAATAATGGTCGGTTAACGTACCCTTGTTTGATGCTTTTTCCTCAATGTTTACTGTTGTGTGTGTATTTATAAGTATGTTACAAACTTTGTGTGGTGATTCCTTGCCGAAAATGGAGTGCAGTTGCGCAAGGTCTATTTTCGCTTAGCACACTTCAAAGGTGTAATACGCACTTGAAGTACCAATAAACTTCATAATTCGCCGGATACTGTTTTCTGTAAACACTTATTCAAATCACATTTTTCACGGACTGTTGATAACTTACACAGTCATCCGAATGGTGGCTGTATTCACCCCCTTTCCGGCTTAGACGTTTATGCCATAATTTTTATCAGGAGACCCCGATTTACAAATAAGGTAGTCTTGTTTCTACACTGTAAAGTTAAGAATGGGAAGGACAGTGTTAGGGGACTGCCACGTAGGCAACACATACTACACAGGTGCTGTGGCTCAAAGATACACTAGTTTGTAAACCTACAACGCGTCATGGGCGACGGTGTGTGGGTTACTAATAGATGGCTGGTGTAGCAGATCGAATTTGTTAGTAAATGTTACAGGGATATTGAATTGTATTGCATATGTATAATTATTCTGCACAGTAGTAGTACGAAACCAGATGAAGTGAACAATATAATGTAAGAAGGGTAAACATTGGAGCGCACAATTCTATGTATGCCAATTACCATTGAGGTTTTTCAATATCATTCCCTCCGTGATGAACGGACGGTTTTGTGTTCTGTAGGTTGTCTGAGGCTGCTCACTTCCCACGTCATGCTCAGCTTACCGATATGGTATTTGATTTATGGTGGAAATTACGTGCAGTGGCAGTTTAGCTGCACGAATGTATCGTGAAGTATGTCCACACAGGCATCGTCCAGAGTCTTCGAGATACGGGTACTCTCCTGCCACATTTCCGGGACTGTGGTGTTCATGCATCAATGCGGACACCACGATTTGAAGTTGAAGTTCTTGCCCAAGTCGACGGTCAGCCATCAATAAGTACCCGTGTTACTGCAAATGCGGTGGGTGCATCACACATGACAGTGTGGAATGTCTTGCTGCAGCAGCTACGCCCCTATCACACATGTATGGAGTAAGCATTACTGTCACGTGACTATCGACCCAGGCATGGTTTTTGCAGCAGACAGCTCGTGACCCAGAGTTTCCCAGGTATTTTCACTTGTCATGGTGTGTACAATGCTCACAACAGTCATGTGTGGGATGAAGAAAACCCACATGACAGGGTTGTGTGATTCCACCAAGAGGGGTTTTCGGTCAACATGTGGGTGGGCATAGTTAATGATATCTTAGTAGGACCGTACATGTTACCAGCCCGTCTTGATGGCTACGTGTACCTACGGTTCTTGCAATACACACTGCTCGAGGACGTACCGCTGCTGATACGTGGCTACAACACGATGGGGCACCACCTCTTAATGCTCGTACTGTTCGTGAGTATTTCCAGGATGCTGAATAGGCAGGGGAGGACCTGTCACATGGCCTCCTCTCTCTCCCCTGGATTTCTACCTGTGGGGACAAATGAAGAGCCTTGGCTACGTGACGCCAGAGGACACGGCCGAGGAGCTCGTTGCAGCAGGCGAAGTGATACGGATGAATGTCAGCGTGTGCGACTGTCCTTGTTGCATCGTTGCAATGCATGTATTGTTGAAGGTGGCAGAACATTCGAGCGCTTGTTGTGATATTCATGTATCACTTATTCGGCTGTGAACGTATTTGTTACACTTGTTTTCAGTATCATTCGGTGTATTGCCTTTGTGTCAGCCCACTAAGTCTACATACTGTATTTTGACCATTTTCTCGGACATGCTTCACTTAACAGTGTAATAGCAAAACTACCTTTTTTTGTTCATCGGGGTCGCTTGATACAAATTATAGCATTGCATATCCATAAAGTCTGATGGCACCAACGTCTAAGCCGGAGAGGAGGTGACCACCCCCACTACTTTGATGACGGTGTAAGTTATTCGAAACACATTTTTCACGGATTGTGGATAATATTATGTTTACGATTTTGTACCGATAAACTATTTGTTTTTCGAGGGCGTATTGCTCCCTTACGCAGTGTGCTAAGCTAAAGTTGTCTTACGTAACTGTACTTCATTTTCGGCGGGGTATCACCACACGAAGTTTGTAACATACTTTCATTTACACCCTGTATATGTTTATAGTTAATTTGTCATACTATTCCTATTCTCCTCGCTTTATGTTGTGGTGTTAACACTTCTATTATAATGATAAAAGAGTTAATTTATGTAATGGATTTAATGGCTCACAGAACTACGAAATACAATTTAGTACTTTCACAACACAATTACTCCTGTTTCACTGGCACATTAATTAACTTTAATTGTCAGAGTACCAGAAAAGTCTACCATCAATCAAATCAATGTTCTTTCTAATAATGAAGATGTACAACCTTATCAGTTCGAAGTGGTGATATTTCACCATGTGCTGCACAGCACCCCGAGTGCATCGAGGTCTTCTGTTCGACTCCCGTCGCACACCTCCTCTTCGCCTATCAGCCCACCGCAGCAGTTCTCTTGTATCGCCAAACATTGCTCCGAAGCTAGCCCCCTGCCGCCTCACAGTAGACTTCGACGTCACCAAAATGTCTTCACCGGTCTCTCTCCACAGTAGCACCACCTTCCAATAGCGAACTTTCCTCCAATGTGCCGATTATGTGCTTTTATACTAGCCCAGACAGTCGGGTGTTCCCCGCATTACAGGGGTCTAAAAATAGATATTTAAATGTTTCGGATGTGCTTGTAGTCACGTCCGCCGCCCTCAAAGGGTTGGGACAGGTATCTATGACGTAGTTTCGGCAGGTTTCCCACTATGAGCGACCCAGGCTTTGAATCATCGGCCAGCCTTCAAGGTGTTACGAAACAGCCGCCGACCACTGGCCTCCAGGTACATGGCACGCAACAATATGTTGGCCTCTGCATTATATAACGGTTGTCACCGCTCGTTGATCAATTTGTTGATGTTTTATTCCTTTGAATTTTCTTTGTCTGTGTACATTTATTTTTCACTTCCATGCTGTGCCACATTCTTCAGCTTTTCAAAATTGTCTACTTCACTGCTACAACATTCAGTGTTGTGTTCACACTGTATTATTTGCCTACTTCGCCTGGGATAATCATGATAATTAACATTTATTGCCCTCTGCTTACCAGATTTACCTTTCAGTAAACTTCTATGGCAAATTACTCTTGTCTAGGATGGTGCTGTGGCGTAGACATTGAATGAGGGCCAAGGCACATGTCACAGGAATGTTGATGCCAGGATATTGGAAGTCGTCTCAACATTTTTAGACTATTTGCAACAGCTCGCCTACAGAATAGTCGCAAAGTAATTTTTCATTTACACTAATAGTTCTGTCCTTGAATGATGTTTCCGCTGTGAACCTTACCTTCACTTTTTTTTTTGCGCTGTGCGGAACTAGTTGTCTGGCAATTGTCATCTCCTTTCCTCCAGTTATCCCCGTCACTTTGTATTTCTCTGTTGTACAGATTCAACATTCCTATTTCTTTGCTGGCGCAATTACATCACCTCAGCAGAACAGTTTTTTGTTTTTCCCCTTTCACCTTAAAAGATTTGAATTAAATTAGGTGGCAATATAGTCTCATGGTGTCTGACATTAATACCACATTGTGAATGTAGACGTCGTGTCAAGCTGTTCCAACCTTGTTAACATGATGAAGCACAGCAATGCCTGGTATAAAAAGTTTGTGATCATTATTCAACCAGATAGAAACTCAAACATTTATCGTATGGATGATCGCAAACCATTAAAGGGCCCATTTCCTAACTTGAAAATTGTGGGCCTCAAATTTTGCATATTACAGACCCTAATATTGTGGCAGGTACACTGTGTCCCCCCGCAACACATTAAAAATTATAGCATATTCCAATGGCTGAATTTGGTGCGCATTGTTCCACATCCAACCTGCACTCGCCGAGTGTAATCAGTTTTCGTATTCCAATGCTGGTGTGCACCACGGGCAAGTTTTATTGCACTGGGTCGAGAGACAGTGCGATTGTCCGAGTGTAAATATGGCGACGACCTGTGGCATGTAGATCATTATTGTGGTGTTATTTCTGTAATTAACTAACGCTCCGGCATTTAAATAATATATTACGATCAATAAATAGCGTAAATACTGTTTTCATCTTAATATTGTTTGTTATTATATTGACGGAATGGTTAATAACGACACGGACCTGCATTGCAATTGTTTAATAAATTGTCTGGGTATGAACAATTTTATGTTGGAAATTATAGTACGGCATGTTCCAGTTGTTAGGGGATTGTTAATAAAAACTTTTTCTGGCCAATCACGTGACAGCTGTACTTTTCCAGTTTACGCTGTTCACAGATCCATTAATCCATTCTTGAACTGGGCCATCGTTCAAAAGGTACAATTCCATCAATGGGTTTCTGTTGACTGTTGTAATCTCGGCACCTTACAAGTAATGTCAACCATTCTAAGGATACATAATTTATAATTTGTGTGAGTAAAGATCATTGTAACATTTGATGCAGCACTGGAGCTGCGGATCAGACGACAGCACATGGTTGGGTACGTCATCCTACGCTATTTCTCTCCGACGTATACTGGGTGAAGAGGGAATGTCTCCATAGACAGATTGGTTGTTTTTAGTGTACTATTGTAAACCCTGTAGGCTATTCCAATTGAATAAAATAACAACAGAGACGTGTGAATTATAGAGGAACTATTGTAATGCTACAATATTAAACATTGTGGCAACACACTGTCACAAATTTATAAGGATTAGTATCCAAACAGAAAAGTCACAATCACAGACATTGCTTGGCACGGTGATAGTTGTTTTTAAATGGTTGGCTGAAAAGTGTTGCCATTCCCACAAAGGAAAATATTAGTATACTAGTAACCCTTTGATACTAAATTAACAAATGCTACACTTAGTTTATTTTCCATATCTGTGGCATACTTCTACGATAGACATGCCACATTTAATTTTGTCTTTAAGCTAACCGAGCATGCAGTGAGCCACAAGCAGGATGATTGTGGGTTAAGTGAATAGTGTGCCACCACATCATGTCCAGCTTTCCATGCACACTGCATATTGCGTAATGTGGCCAATACCATAATATTAGCTGCTCTCATGCACATGCGGTGGTGAGTGGCGCATTAATAAACTGTATGCAGGAAAATCCACGTTCGTAAGATCAATTTCTTTCCTGTCATTTGTCAACTGTGATTGGTGATGTCTCAACCATACTACAATTTCAAACAGAATTACCACTGGACCAACGAACAGGTCACAATTCACCTCCTGTGGAATATATTTCGAAAGAGAAACCAATACCATTACGTGAATTTTCCACATGCTTAAAAACTGCCGGTACAAGATGCTTGTGTTTCCAAGAGAAACACTCCAAAAGTGGCATTCCTTTGGCCACAGTACATGAGAAAGGACCCCGAGATGCAGTAATTGATTCACTTAACACACTGCCAACCCATGTTGGTTTACAAAGGCTGTGTGAAAATCACATACACAGTAGAAAACATTACCTGTATACACTATGTAGAGTCACAAGTTTTTTTTAACAAGCAGTAACCATGCAAGGAAAGCACCAGTATCATAGGGTCTGGAAAAACACTTTTCAGAAGTATCCAAATCTCCTGGTGAGCTTAAATTAGTGAACGGAACAAGATACGATACTATGAATAAATATGGTGGGCTTGGGTATGCTGGTAAGACCTATCGTGGTTCTCTACAATAGGTGTTTAATAGTACTTGGAAACCCCACGGTTCTTGAAGAAAGGGTTGTTATAGAGAGGTGAGGTTCAGTGTGCTTTTAGATGTTGTTGGCTCCACAGTAACTGAATGCACAAAATTTTACATGCCATCATCTTGCCACTTCTGTTTCAAGTGAATCTAATACAACAGCATGTATAAATTCATTACTTGCAATTTCCTTACCTACTTATGCTTACCACTTATCGACAAACTGTTCAGTTCAACGCATGTAGTGTAATCGCTACTTAGTCACATTGTATTAAATTTCATACATTAGTTCTTGCAATTGTGCTGTGTCTTCTCTCTACTGTTATAATGTTTACCTTTTATAAGTTCAAAAACACCAATTTTGTGTGTGTGCGTACTATTTGCATCTGATGACATACATCTTCTCCCCTGTGCCTCACGACCCCACTCATGTTCGTGTCTGCATTGCATGTACACTTCCAAATTGTTTAACCTTGCATCATACTTACTGACACAATTGCCATTATGTATTCCTTAGTATCCCACTTCAAAGAATTGCTTTACCATGTACACTTTTCGCATTACTGTTATGTTTTTACATAGGCCTTACCTTTCTTGGCTTCACCTCCGGATGAACTCTTACCGTTAGCAAGCCCACACCTCCACGTATAAGTTTCCTGCACAGAGGACACTAATGTTGAAGGTTACAACTTACTGCCTACAATGCAGAAGTTAAAAACATATGAACTCTTTACACTATTGCTACAGTTCTTTACTGAATCTGTTAATTTGATGCAAACACAGCAATCTCTCGGTTCAACAACAACTCAATGGACTGAAGAAAAAAAAAACACGAAGTTTTTGAACTGAATGATATAAGTTTCTTTGGGATTTAACATGGGACCAAATAATACTGTTGTTGAAGTAAAACATTGACTATACTGTCCACATGAAAACTATACTTACATTTCTTCTGTTTGCTGTTGAATGCTCAGCTGACACACATATCCTGACATCTATAGTTTACTATTGCTGCTGTGTGTTCCTGTTTCGTACTCTCCTTTGCATCACATTCATCTCGTATCCCTAGCAACGCTATTGAATTTTGTTCAGCCAACTTTGATTCTTCCTTGTGGGTTTATACATCATACTACGTTGGCATGCTGCCAACAAGAAATTGTACATCATTCGTGTTACTTATTGTAGCTGTATGACAATTTTGCCACTCAAATAACTATATTTGTGTACCTGCCTTTCAACAAATCCTCCCATTTTATCATAATGAATGTGCTTTCATGTTTCAGTACCAACTGTTTTCTGGAAGATCCTAGGCGTAATTGTGATATTTCGTGCAATTGTTGGCAACTTCGCTCAAGAGCTGCCATCAACTACAGCCTGCGCTACCAAAATTATAATAGACCTACGGCAGTACTGATACGTAAGGTACTTGTATTTTCAATGTACACTCTGGTGACTAGGTTTGAACACCCCAGATCTTATCTGGTGTACTCACTGCTGACATGAATGTTATGTACGTGTTGATAATCAGCCGTGCTCAGTATCCATGATGCAACTGCACTTGCGATTTGAAAATACTACAATGGACATTCTATGTACTGATAAAAATGTCAATTCTTTCAATTATCTTATCACAGTATAATTTTTTACTACACAAGCTTATCCATATTATTGTCTTTGTGAATTAACTCCGTACCCTGGTAAATCAACAGCATTTCTTCTAAGCCACACAGTGGGTCAACATAATATTACCATTCTCTTAGCACTGACCTTCTGGAATTTCACATTTTTCTTAAGCCTATCTTCTACTTGGTATTCAAGCATTTAAAAATGTTAACATTTATGTTATTGAAATATTGCTGTATGCACCTCAAATTCGCAGTATTGTCAGCCAAGAAATGTAAATGTGAGAAAATTCACATAAGTTATACTCACTGAAGCAATACCATGTAATCAAAACGTGCATTCTGCGCTGTACCCAAATGACCTTGCAGAATTGTAAGCAAGAAACAATACATGTTCACACGAATAATAGAAAATTTAACTTGTGCTACCTCAAGTACTGTATATCTCATACTTTTCCTCAATTAATTGTTGACATTCTGGCTAGTTACTTCTTCCATGTACCATATTTACTTACATATGGGCCCCCCCCCTCTCCCTTTTTGAGACAAAAATTTAAAATGTGTTTTCTGGGTTTATCTGATGGCATGTAAGAAACCACATGCCGCGTATTGTGAGCCAATGCGGGAGGTTGATTTAGTGGTTCACAGACTGGTATCACAGTTTGTTTGCTCTCAGTAGGACTGATAATGAAGCAGAACACACTAGCGCAGTTCCCACTGTCAGCTAACCTCCCTCAAAATAGGACTGTAAGGAAGCCACGTGCAAGCTGTGTGTGTGTTCAGGTAGTCTGGGAGGGTGGAGTTACTGGTAGACAGCAAGCACTCGGGCTGGCAATGGCTTGCTTTGTGATTCACAGCCAACACGGTGTTGCCACAGTGCACTTGCTCGGGCCAAGTCGCATTGATATAGCGTTAGCATGATATTGTAAGATACGGTACTCTGATAATACATCAATGTCATGAGTACATACGTACCATATAAATATCCTCTACTGTTTTAACTACATACAGTACCTTGCCTATAGATGGTGAAACGTGTTTGCATTAAAATGTCATTAACTAAGGTAGTGCACACATCAAGATGCTGGGCGACAAGATAGCTGTAAATAATTTAGGGTGGGGAAGGGGAAGACCATCTCGCATCGTCTGGTTGGCTGACGCAACAAAGGGTAAGCCACGCCTCTACCGCAGGACTTTCCAGTCACAAGGCGACTGGCAACATCTATTGAATTTCAATGGAATAGTGGTGGTAGTTCATTTTGCATTAGTAAAGCTTAGTTTTCCACTACTGAAAAACCTCATGTAGCACCTCCCAGTTCCTTTTATTTGGGTCCAAAATGTTCAAAACACTGAGGGACTTATAAGCGATTAAATACGGTATATCAATTGCTTTCTTTTTTTACCTGATTCCATTCATTATTCTTTTCGGACTTAATCTATGCTCTTTGAAATGTGGCCACTATGTGTATGTTAGAAGTCCAGAAAAAAACAAGAGTTAATCTTTATACAATGTTCTACTGTATAACCTGATTTGTTAGTACAAAAACATTTTCCACCACACAACACACACCTCAAATCAAAAGAATTTCCAGTTTTCACTCGACTGAACTTAAATACCACAATAATGGACATGGCCATGTTCATAGTATGGTTTGTCAGTGTTCCACTTTGTGCAAATGACGATGTAGATACTATTTCATTTTACCCTTCTAAGGTCGTCGTTAAACGGGCCTCGCAACTAGTTTAGTTTAAGCTTACTCGGTCGCACGGTGTCTGAAGTAGTTCATATTGTTGCTGCTTCCTATTCAAATTGAACAGGTTGTAAAGGTTCTTCACCTGAACAACAAACTGTATGCCTTGCTGTGATTGGCTCGGTAAAAGTCAACAAACATTGCGCACAAGATGGCTGACAACCCCGTGTTATGTTGCAGCAGCGGAAATAAAGTTAACAGGAAAGTTATTAAAATGTTTTGTTGGCTATGTATAAGTAAAGATAGTTTCCTATTAAAATATGAGCCCTTCTATATATTTGCAACGGAAAAATAATGTATGCCATTTCCAGTACTCTTGTATGCTTGAAGCAGACACATGGTCATTCGTGGTAAAAGTAACTTTTCGAAAATCCTTACCACATTTCATAACTTGTAATATTGGTTTAAATGTTTTATGACACAGATTTTTTTTTGTCACCACATAACACATTGCACCAACATATGAGTGTGTTACAAGCTTTGGTACGGGGTAAGTAGAGCTTTCAAAAGGTTAAGTTAATCGCGACAGACACAATTTTTAGTATGTAAACAGTGGTGACTGGAAATTTGGTACATTTATAGGTGCTCATTCTTAAATACATAGTGTCTTGCAAATTTATGCTGTGCAGCAACCAGCATCAATTTCATCTTGTTCATTTTACGGACAAACGTAAACTTTTTTTACGCGTCTCCAGCTACTTTCCTCTGTTTACCTTTTGTACATAGCTTAAATGGTTAAACCAAACATAATCTATTTTGACTGCGACAATCGAGTATCGTGTAACCGCACGGACGTGTTTAAAAATGGCTGACTAAACCTCTTTCGGTTATCGACTTCAGGCCACCGTGTAACCGCAGCCTTATATTGTGATTCTTCTGGCATGTCCTCCTTTACAATACAGATATCTTATATTGAACTAATAAAAATATGCAACATAATATAACCACATTACATTCATTTCTTAAAACCAACAGTACTGTAGAGTGTCTCTGCAACTAAAGGATTTTTAGAAACCTTCAAAAAAAAATTATGGAATATACATTTTTATGTAGGCCTATTAACAATACTAGTATTGGCTAGAGTAGGCCTACATGCTTGCACCATCCTTCTGAAATAAATTGTTAAAATTGGCTGAAAACTTTGGCACCAGGAGTAACTTTGAGGTGAGCAACACTGTGTTGTGTAACAAGCGCATGTCTAGATCCTCACCCTGGCAGCTGGCGAGTGAACGAGCATTGAGGTACCCAGTCTCCCCAGCACAGCAGTGGACAGCTCAGGAACTATTCACAGATAGTGCTTCGCGTCTCCGTTACCATGCACTACAGTGCAGCATGCTATATTCGTTAATTCTATTACCGATAGAAAATAATCATGCTAGACACCACTGCATTCTGTCTTGTCCCCAGATAAAACCCACAGACTTGTTACAACGAATGTGTTTTTCTAAAACACTCCATTGTCTTGCGAATTTTCTGAATTTCGTGGGAGAGTTACTGAAAGATTAACAATTCTGCGGTGTTAGTCATCACTTCATTCGTGTATGGCAAGCGGGCGGCCAAATTCACCAAGTGTTCCACTGGAAGTTTTCTTTCACAGCTGTGGCTTACCTGTTCATGGTAACTGTATTTTGTTATTGTTGTGAGCTAACAGACTTTTTTGAAATTCCGACGAAACATGCCAGAGGATTTAAGTATTTTTTTTTCTTTGGAGGGGGGGGGGGGATATGAAGTCGGGTTTAACGAAAACTCGCTTTTGAGTAAACATTTTCCGGTCCCGTGACATTTACTTACATAGGGGTTTTACTGTAATAAATAGCGATGTTGCGAGATAGCCAACAAAGGAAATTGAAGTTTCCTGTACGGAACGTATAATGAAATCACTAATACTGTATTTTCATCCTTCAGGAAAGACCAATAAGAGCAATCCTAAAATTAAAAACGATACATCTTCTTCTAAAAAAGTGCCGTGAAAAGTAGCCACCTGTATCATTACTTTCAGAGTGAAAAATTTTATTGGTTACTGAACATTTACTGTAATAATGTTACCATGCTCCGTAGCTGAAAAAAGTGACTAACTTTTGTAACTCGTTACTTCCAGTTTCTGGTGTATGTATGTATCAATCCACATTTCAATGTTGATATTAGGTATTAAAAGACCTGTAAACCTTGTAGCCTATTCTATTTTGTTATTCACCATGATTTTTCAAGTCTAAGTTCTAATGTCTTATTAATTTTCCTTCATTAACCTCTTATATTGCTTTCAACTTTTACAAATTTTCTACTGTGCTATATCATACGGAATCGTATTAAGCATATTTTTGGAACTTCCATTCATTGTAAGCACAAGTAGTACATTAACGATTCTTACTTTTGCGAAAAACTCATTGCAGATAGTTCTCGATGTCAGTACGGCTTCATTTTTCTTATCCCTGCAATCCTTTCTTCACTTCACTCTATTACCTTCTGGGCCATGTTCTTTCTCAATCTTGCCATTTATCACGCTAAACTGGACCTGAACCGATACTCACATCAATAATTCACGGAATGCATGCATATCGTCACTCTACACTAAATTACCTTTTCTGTACTTATTATTGTTTTCTCAACATGTTGAAATGTCAAATACTTTGCAAAAATAATACCATATTTGCCGGCATATATAACTATTTTTTGTCTTTACTAATATTGCTACTTGTCTTATGTGAAGAATTCTTTCAGAGTTACAAGGCTTAAGTTTTGTGTCAGAAATCAAAACAAGTGCCCATTTCTTTAAAATCTAATTTACTGTTTGACATGTAGGTCGACGTTATATTTGTTACATAGGCTACTTTTACATCAATCATTCACAATAGAATCCCTACTTTTTGAGAGATCATCCACTAATTAGTGGTTTTTCTGAATAAATTTGTACAGCGACATTGCACCAGGTACACTTGTGGCTCTGTCAATCACGCTTTTGTTATGTCTGCTGTACTTGACTTCTTTACCCATGTACAGTACATTCCTCATCCACTGTGATTCCTGAAGACCTATTCCAAGCAAGAGTATTTCCTTCAAAATAAATTACCACACCTTTACATGTGACAACATTCTTAAGTTCTGTTGTTACACTTTCAACTTTATCTTCTGTTTTGTCCTTCTATTCATGGGCAGCCGACGCAGCATTTTGGCCACTGGTTTTATGGCATCACTAAGCATTGTGTCGCAGTGGGAGGGCTTAAGTCGCAGCAACTAAATGAGTGGGTGGAAGATAGCAGGAATGCAGGCAACGTGATGTCATTCATGATATGCCCTGCTTGCAACCATCGCACACTTGCCTAACCTACACATTGTGGTTTTCTGAACTTTTTGTTGTTGAATGAACCTTACACAATTCATTATAATCCTTTCATTAAAAATTGCATGCAGTTCATTTCAGCAATTTCAAATCCATAAAACTACATCCACTTTTCACTCACTAAAATTACAAATTAATTTGCACTACAGTATAAATCATTTTGTTTTCCTTGTTACCACATATAATTGCATCATTCTGAGCCATAAACACAAGCATTGGCAACCTTGTACATATACCAGATGCAGCCATTATTGTCTGCTTGCATGAACTTGACACGTGACTATGATCACTTCTGTTTAAGTCCCTCGTCTTAATTTCATTTGTCTCTCCCACTTTCTCTATGCCTAAGGCGTACAGTACTTTCACTCTCAAGCTTGTGTGCCACTTCATAATTTCTTTTTATTTAAGGTCTATCACATTCCGTTTCAATTCAGCAGTATTGCAAAAAAAAAAAAAATCACTTTACATACAGACTCATATGGTCGAAACTTTCAAACACGTTGTTTGCCAATACATTATTCAAACACTGTGTTGCACATTTCAGGTCCTTCACAAATTTTTCTACATCATTCCTCGCATCTACGACCTACGGTTATGTGCATTTTACTTGCTGACCTCCTTTAGCACTCTACTCATTTACACAGCTAGACATCTTGGTAAGTAAATTTTGATGGCTAAATTTACTTCAACCTTCAGTATATGTGCTGTGGCCTGACACACTTGGGGATAAGAGAGAAAGCCACACGCACATATGTTTTCGTAACGGAGCGAACTTGTCCTGACTGGGCCATGCAGACAGAAAGCTTTCCCAGCACTATGAACCTCAGCTACCACAACATTTGTTCCTTACAGTACTCCTAGAGTAATTATTGTATGAATACATGTGCTACTGTCAAACAATTTCTTGCACCTTATTTACAATGTTTGCCATCTATTGTTTCTTGCAAATTTTGCTTCACTTGTGTATTGTATGCAACATGTAACTGAAGTGAAGTTCAATTTCATGCCACTAAAGGATTGACATAACTCCTTGTTCAGCGCAGTACCATACATTATAATGTATAAATTTTTTAACTTTCGAACTGTTAAGCACCTTGCCTTTTAACCTTTACAGTGAAAATTCAATTATTAAGTCCATTCTAAACTTTGTCATAGTCACATTACGTAAACTGTATGTAGGTCTGTGTATTTCTTATGTACTGAATACCTTACTATTAGTACTTAAGTAAAACTGTTCTTTGGCCTTGTAAAATAATCCTCGACAATCTTCAATGATATATAAATAAATTTTTCAACATATTTTTAGAGTGACTTGTGATGTTTACACTTTTTCTGTGTGTTGCATTGAAGGTATAGAATGTATCCGTTTATCTCTCTTCAGTAGTATCATTTGCTTCTAGCATTAACACCTAACAAACTTTCTCAACTGTTGTAGACATTGTTCATATTTTGACATAACACTTTTCTACAGTTTAGTTGTAGTCCGGGTTTTCAGGTGCTAATAATAATTCTACATGGACTTATTTGTACAGCAGCCAACATTCTATACTTAAGTAGTACGTTATAAACTCGTACAAAAATTCTGGACATATGGTGGTGTTACTACAACACAGCATTGACTTAACTCTCTCATCTTTATACGGGTACAGAAAATTTACTGCTATACAATACAAAACCCTTTCCATTTTACGATGCCATATCATCCGTCTAGTGATGTGTGTGTGCCTAACAGTCTCGTACTTTTGAATAGCGATAATGCACTACAGCCCGTAGCAAGCTTATTATACATACAACTACTGTTTTACACAAGACATCTGAGGATACCACTGAACACACTATCACAACTAATTTATATTTCCTCTATAAGTGCAACCCTGATTTTACAAGGGCTTCATGGTGCCTTGCTAAATTGATTCGCAAATATTCTAACACCCCAAAATCCCACTAATTGTATTAAAATATAATTTTTCTAGTCAATTCATCTGCAAATATATCTAATTAATTACGCAATTTTTAATATTATGGCCACTATTTCAGGTATGACGTTATAAAGACTTTTTGTATTCTGCCAGGGAGACCATTTTGAAGTACAGCAACATTGGCATTCAATTTGCTGCTGTTTGGGTGATCAAACTTCGCAACAGTGTATAGCTCAGCATTCAAACACACACTGTAAACATCTGCATTTGAAAATAATGGCCTTGTAGCTCCTCGTCCACTTTCTTTCTCGCTCGTATTTCCTTCTATGTATCATTATTTTTGCACTTTTCTATCACATACCAGTATTGCTGGGGACACTTTTCAGTTATCCTCTTTCTGCATCACTAACATGCTTCCATTTGTTATGCACAAGACTGTTGCACTTACATTTATCTTCACACAATTCCTACAGTCTGCCAATCACCAGCTCTCCACATACATTTGCAGGAAGGGGCAGCCTGGCCACTTGACCAGTGGTAACCCTACAAACCATGTATTTTTTTTATGTGTACTCGCGAACCTTTTCTCAAGTTTTATTGGCATCCTTCATAATTCACTCAAGCTACTTTAAGCAGCCAACCTTCTGTTACATCCTTCATTACCCTACCTGTACAAGACAAAAACAAGTTAAGTTGCCAAACTTTAAATTCACCATTTTAACTAAAACAATTTGTATCATTACATGTCTACCATTTCATCATTAACTGGTGCTTTGCTGAAACTATTCTCAACAATCTATGCATCCACATGTTAACCATCTCGTGCAACATTGTTTTCTTCTCTAGCACTCCCAAATTATTCCACTTGTTCTTGTTTGACGGCAGGTGAATCAATAGTGCTTACACAAGAAACCTACATGTTCAATTTATAATCTCAAACACAACCAATACAACGAACCACAGGTTCACAAAATTAACTATGCCAGTAAGTGATCAACAGGGAAAGGAATATTTTGCGAGTTTTTGACATGCGTGTTGTATTGTCCTATTTATACGCAAGCTCCTGCCATTTGTCCATTCGCTGCTACTCACTGGAACAACAGACAATGAACGAATAGACAGGCTCAAGTATACATACTAGAGTAGATTCTAACATGTCTGTCACTGAACTTGCGAATTATTCCTTTCCCTGGTGGTCATTCTCTGTACCTGAAATATGTTGCCATTGCTTTTCAGTCCCTGACATTTCTACTCATCTTCGTGCACAACCCCACCATCTTTCTTTTCATTGTACAGTAACCAGATTTTTAATCATGTAAATACTGACCTTTTCAAATCGTATTTACCATGCTCACCACAATTAAATAACCATCAAGGCCACTGTATGGATAACACTGAAATACTAAAATAAATTTACGTTTCATTTCTTATATTGTTGCAATACTGAGCTTCTTAATGTTTATTTAATGCTTTTATGTACCTGACAACCCTGACTAGCAACTGTTAGTAAATTCTTTCCTTATATCAAAAGCTGTGATTTCTTGTCATACATTTGTCTACTCGATTTTTCCCCCACCAGGTTGTGCTATTTGCTCAATGTTCATCATCTCATTTCATCCTGTCTGAGGTTACATTCACATTGTACCATGTGCTCCCCACAATCAATTGCACACTTTGTGTCATTCGCTTCCTAATCCATATTAATTTACATCAATTTTAAAATTACTGCATTTACATGTATTTCCACTTTATTTGTCGCTTACAGGGAGCCATGGTAGCATTTTGGAGACGGGATTACAAATATGCTAAATGTGTTACACCACTCGGGACTAGTATATTACCATCTGTTTCATTATGAAATAAAGAGGACAAAAGCAGAGTGTTTTAAGGGTGCAAATAGCTTTCATAATATGACTACTGAACAAATGTTACCAATGTTGAATGTGTAAAGAATAATCATTCTGCTCCTGTTTGCATTCCATAAACAAATGGGAGATCCATTATAGTTTCCACATCTACATAGACTAGCCACATTACTTCATTTTCTGATTGTAATTAAAAACTCCACGTTAACACAAGAACTAAATTATCATTGTAAACCACAAGTGCATACTTTGAAGACCATTTTTGTTTCGTTAAACGTATCTTCATCCATGTTATTGTTATGTAGTTGCGGGGGAAATGGGTCATTTACCTACTACTTACTAAGCCTTTGCAAATATTAACATCATTTCTATCTACATCATCTGCCATGTAATCACTGATCGCCCCAAGTATTATTCTTTTTAATATCAATGTCAAGCCATCATTCAATTAAATATTAACATAACTTGATCAATATGTCGTGTACTTTCGGTCTGATATCCACACGTACGTTGCTGATACACAAATAATGAGACGGGACCAACCTACTTTTCCTTTATCGTCATTTTAGTAATTTGCTTCATACTAAACCATTTTCTAACATTTTTGCGGCTCCAGTATGCACTGTTCCAATCGCTCAAGTTAGCTGCATTATACTTGCGAGCTTTAATATTGCAACTACAAGATGTACAATTCATGTGTAAAGCAGTGACATAACAAATCTGATAGTGCAAAACCTAAACGTTTTTCTGACCATATCTTTAACACAAGGTATAATGCGAAAAGTAACCTCACTACATCTTCCATTGCACACATGTTGTCTTCTGTATTCCCTCATAGTATTTTGTAGCATCTCTTAGATTCCAGGGAGCCTGTCTGTAAGAACGTAGTAGAGAAATGTAAAATGGATGTTTTGCCACAAGACAATCTAAAACTGTAGCGTTGCAATTAATGAGAATGACAATATCGTCAAAATAAAGCAACAGATAAAAATTGTATGTTGTACATTTATTCTTCTTCCTTATTTTTTTTTTTCTTGCCTTCCTTGGCAACCTCAATTATTGGTACTACATTTCCAGTTACTGTTTAATTACATGTGTGTTTTAAGCACGTTCTGTTGGAAATAATCATTCTGTGAGCAGGAATTAAATTCTATGGTTGTTACTACATGCAAATTGTTGGTCCTTGCTTGATAGCTATCCAAACTTCACATACTTTGCTGTTGTTAACTTTTTTATTTGTGACCCATTCGCAATTCACATTGTAAACTTTACCAGAACCGTTCCCTAAAAGCCTACATATCTTATAGATCCACAACTGTAGTGAAGTATATTTTGTTCGGTTTGTCTCATCATGAACTTCACTGTTGCACTACAGTGATAAGATTTTTAATCCTGTAATATATTACTACAGCCAGCAGTGTGAAAGTACTTTGCCTCACTGCCACAACCCTTGCATGCACGAACTGTACATGTCTATTCGTTAACACATACCTTGTTACTCTAAGTATTTTGCCCACCCAACTGTTTGAATTTGTGAGAGTATGCCAATTACTGCTCACAGGATGGCATGCAAACTGTTGAACCGTTCTGGCCTCGCGCGTACAGAACTGTTTCCGTGCAACACTGTCCTCAGTGTTCATACCATTTACCTGCTGCATGTTTGTTAACCTATGTTGTGGCATCATATAGAGATATACACAAAAGCCCGGTCATATGATTAGTGTACTTTCATGCATTCTTGTTCACTTGCCACAACACAACCACATACATCCACCAATTCTGCAGTTTCCACTTTTCAAATTTCTGCACAATTGACTTTTTATACAGTGAAATACATGTCTTTCTTACATTTTTATGGATTAACGTGTACCTACAACACTTCTGGCAGTGAGCAACAGGTACAACACTTTGCATGCAGTTCTTGCAAGCTTACCAAAACATGTTGCATATTATCTACAATTATTTTGCTGTTTATAAAACATTCTACTTTATTTTCAGTTCAGCATTGTGTAATTTGTAACATAAAAATCTTATAACTTTTATTGTAAATGTGGAGGTCTTTGTATCCATATCATGTAACTGTAACATATATTATGTTCCTTCAAGAAATTGTGAAAGTGTATATAGTGTATTTTTTTCATGTTGGTTCAGTACATTTATATCTCACGTTGCCAAAGAGCTTCTATTTTACAGATATAGCTTTATATATTTTACTCCTGAATTGTGTTTGTATCCCATGTTGACCGTGGGTATTTTATAAAGTTATGAGATTGTTATCGTATAGTTTAGAACCAATCTAAATTTATGAGTGTTTTGAAGAAACAGAGTAAAGTGTACAAAATTAACGTTATGATTGTAAGCCTACCTTCTTTTAAAAATTGTAACTTCAGTTTTACGCAACTGTGCTCGAATGGTATAAAAATGTATCTTTATACATGTTAACAAGAATCATTACTACTATAAATGTGTAGAAAAATATTTGTGTACAAAACAATGTAAATATGTTAGATATTTAATAGTGTGTATGTTCAAAATGTCGTGTAACTGTATGAATGAGGCAAAAGAGATGTAAACACAACCTTTATCTAAATTGGTTTTTTCCTCATGTAACCTGTTCCATATCTTGCGTTTTAAGTTAAAATCCCGCGCAGTTTCACGAATCTAATACATACAGTAAAACCTCTGGCCTACACAACAATTAAGTCCTAGTAATTCAAAGTTATTTAGAAAAACAAGTCGGTAAATTTTGCGGAATCTAAGGATAAAACAGCGCTGAGTGGATTTGTACAGCCCTGGATTCACTTATGTCGCCCAACCTTGAGGCATCCTTCATATAGGCAGTTCGCGATAAAGTGGCCACTTTTGAAGGCCATCTTGTCTAAAATAATAATGTATATTGTGATCTGAGAGGTTAACTTTTGAGTATGGTATAATCTATGGACTTTGTTACTTAGGTAACTCTGTTTATATTAAAATGTAGCAAGAAGCTGTAAATTATCTCAAAAGGAAACCAAAACTAGGGTTTCAATAGTGTCCCCTTTATCCCGAATCACCAGTATGTACGAGTGCACTATGTTACAGTTTGAACATATGTGTGCATGCATGCCTGAAGAAAGAGATAAAGGGGAGGGGGGGGGGAGAGAAAATCTTAAGTGCTGGAAGGAAAGTAGGTAAAACAGTAAAACTGTGAGGATGACAAGCAGGCAAAACGTTTTAGCGCGCGGATGTGAAATAAAAACAAAAAAATTATGCAGCTCGATCCTTCACATGTGAGCTACATGCAGTCTTTCTTGTCACGTGTATGTAGTAGGTGTGGGCAGACTGGCAGCTGCATCCTGTTTTCCCGTGAAGGGGTTGGGATGCAACACACAGATAGGCAAGTAAGAAGCCTACGATAAGGAGGAAGGATGAGATGGTGTCAGACTCCTTACCAGGCCTAATGATAGTTTTGTCACCTTTATCCTTCGATATTTTTTCGTTATTTCATTCATTCAGAATTCTAAAAATACCATTATCCATGCTGTACTTTACATGCTCCTGGGAAAATAACTACTTCCATTCTGTAATGGGCAATGTTACGAAAAGAATTTATTGCAATGGGGCACAAGCTCTTGACAAACGTGCGTGCACCCAGGAGACTGGCTGGTTTATTTTCAGAACTACTTCACCCCCTCCTTTTCCTTTCTCAGATATCAGAGTTGCACCACGCTGCTAATTCCAGTCTCACATGCATTAGTCACCATTGCTGCTCTAGGATGCCTGCCTGCCAGTCGAATGGCTTGCGCTTGGCAAAAAAAATTCCGACCCCACGTCCAGTTGGCAGTGTTTAACTGCTAGATTTGGGTTCTTTCAAACAATTTATAAGATGTGTTACCCCACACTACAGTACTCAAATGCTAATTTCTTTATTATAAACATGCCAAATGTTTCACTTAAAGAAATGGTTCAGAAAATATTATTATTTTAATTGGATAATTCTAAATTATGTAATTTACATTCAGAAAAATTCAGTCCCCAAGTTCTTCAAATTATGTAATGAGATTTTACTGTAGTTGCTAGCCTTTCCTTATTGCAACTACTGTTCAGGATTCTCGCAGAAATATTGTTCTACCGGCAAGCCTGTACCCTCTGTGTGATTTCAACGCTACATATAAACAAAGAAGTTTTTTTTTCTTACTCCACATTGTGACTCCAGCTATTACATAGTTTACAACCTTACAGATATGCCTTCCCACTTCCGGTTTATAAGCAAGGTGGTGCAAACGTGACACATTGGGACTATTTTGAAAAAACCCGGGTTTGATTCTTGACTACGGCAATCCTGATTTTCGTTTTCCATGGTTTCTAGAAATCTATTCAGGCAAATGCTGGTATGATTCCTTAACAAAGGTCATGCCCGACTCCTCGCATGGTACTAACTTGTCTCGCCGTCTCTAACAACCTCCGTAATACACCACACTAGCCTCAATTCATACGAGAGATAATACCATTTATTACCCTACATCCAACATAAGGGTCCCAAACTTTCCGACACAATATACACCTACCACAATCCTCAGCTTGAACTTACTAATGGCCACCATTGTGTAAATGTTCATTTTCTGTCTGTGGTAAGTAATACACTATTATCTGATTCTTTACAGTTTGCTTTCATACATTAACTTTCTGATTTTACTTTAAATCATTCGAAAATAACTGTTATTTTCTAAAAACACTTCCCTTTCATTACAATGGTTCGCAACAACTGCTGTCACCAATGACAAATCTTTCAAACAATCTTTGTACGTTATCACATCATGACATGCTGTATATTAAATGAATGCCAAGCGAGTCTTCTTTTCCCTTTCACCCAGAAGTTCATATCTGCTGTGATATGTAAACACAACCACACAAAATTATGGACTCATTGTATCTATGCCACATACATAGGTACCAAGTATGAAATGTTGAAGAGAGAGGGTTTTTCCTTTAACACTCAGGTACCTGACAATTTTCTGTGCAAGACCACAGGGCTAGTAACGCATAATTTTGCTAACCAAATAAATATTAATTTATCCTTCAACAGACTGTCTCGTAATTACGGACAATATTTTATGCTTGACATCGATAAAACCAAATTGCAGGTTGATTCAGAGCATAGCTAATGATAATTTCTGAAATTTTGTATACATTTACACTTTCACCTTTTACACTGTAATTTTCTCTTCTAATATTTCACTACAAGTTACATCATCTAATGCACAGCCAAATTCCTTATCACTTTTAACATTCTAAATAAATGTTAATTTCTCAGATAACTTGAGTGTAATGCGTTTGAATGTCTTGAAAAACTTCTTGCAAAACGTAGTAATTTGTCTTCCACTGCTCTACAAGCTGCGCTTCCAATCTGGTTACCTTCCTTTTCATTACTTCCGCTGTTGTTACAGTCGTAACATCGAATATGATGCACTACGTCCCCCTTACCTGCATCTGATTCTGACTTTTCCTCAAAGGATGAACATAATTCATCAACACATACAAATACATAACTGCATGTAATTCTTACCATCTATCCACAAAAACTACCAATCAACTATTAACAGCGAGTTATTGATGGTAATAATGGGTGCCCATTACATTATCATGCAAGTACCACTTATTGTGTGTTATTAAAATTTTGCAAATAACGGGTGCTAACATAATTAAGGGTGTATTTTTTTCCAAGGCAAATTCACTACGTTATGTAAGTTTCCTATCAAATTGATATGTTACCATATTATGCTACCCTTAAATACGTTAATGTTTGTGCAGGTCGTCCCGATTGAACTCTGCCTGGCTATGATGGTAATCTAATTAGCAGCTGGAATGCTGTCACTGTGTGGGTTTAAATGTTTATCATTTAGAAGAAGGTGACGAGGCGAGATGCAGCACCGAACATATACATATGTGCTCCACAGTTGACTTGCGTTTAAGGTCGTTGGCAAATACAGGAGCCTTGGGCATCATTGACAGATCAAACACAGTTAAATTATCTTGGTTCTCCATGCCATTACGAGTGCCTGGATGCTCGCTCCTTGTACGGCGAGTTGAAACAAGGATCTATGTGCACGCTGGCTTGGCGCTGCTCGGGTAATGCTACTGCTTACGAGCTACAATCTGTTATTGAAGGTTTTCACTATATTAAATCCTTCCAGCAGTCCCAACTTTTACAGACCCTATTTATTCAAAAACCTTGATTTCTGTGTATGACCCGCACCCCTCCCCCCCTTTCAATTTGGTTTTTGAGAAAAACTGTACAGGTGGTACATGGTAAATATTGTACATATAGAATAAGTTACAAATATGTTGACACATTTGATGAAATCGACATTTCTCACTTAATATTCACTCCAAAATTTGTTTTCATTCAAAACAAATTCACTAGTTAGTAACTTTGCATTCATAACAATGGCATGACAGCTGTTATCTATTGGAAGGCAAGAGTTACGAAATTCGATCGAGGCCTAAGACAAGTTTCGTACCTTTAAAGCCAGACATGTCTACAATACTAATTCTCAAGACATAAATATTGTTTCCATTTAATACTGTACAAAATATAATACGTACATGTCGTAACTTGAAACTTAAACGACCTACAATAATAAACTTTCCATGTTTCATTTTCCTTAGTATCCCAACATTTTTCCCTCAGTAAAATTGTAAGGTGGACAGGATGACATTTCTAGCCTACTATTTTTGACAGATGAGCATCGCATGGAGAAATGTTTGAGTTACTTTTTAACGCAGTACAGTACAGCTGGGTACCCACCTGATGAACATCGTGGAGCAGCCAATCAGAGACGACCAGCTGCAATGCAAGAATACAAGGTGGAAGTTGCCCCCGACTATGAATATGTATTCTCTTCACGATTTTGACTTTCCGCCCAGGCCTGAAAAGAAAAGAACCAACAACCTGTTTAAATAAATTACAACTGCATAAATATTAACAGGTTTAAACAATTAACAGCTTAAGCAGTAAGTAGACTTAAGAACAAACCAAAAGTTCAATCCACACAATAGCGAGGTTACTATCAAAGTAGTCGATACAAAAGTACACTGAATTATGTATTTCAAAGGCCCTGGATAAACTGTTAGACTGTGGAAATGGTATGGAATAATTCCACTGCTAGTATTTATAGTTCAACAGTGTACTACTTTCCAAAATACATTTCCAATAAAGCAATATGCCAGTTATGGGGTGTACATATAAGCAGGCCCCCCAAGAGGGGGGAGGGGGGCAAGGGGGTGCAATGCTCAGGGGCCCGGGGCTGACCATACACTAGTACCATGGGCAGGTGCACAAAATGGTTTCGGAGGTGGACATTGCCAATCGGCTGGCATTATGCGAGCGGGGATTGTACCAGCTAGTAAATAAACATATTGTTTACAGATGAGTCAGTGTTTCAAACCGTAAAAAAATTGGGGGTGTGGGGGGCCCAAACTCACATTTGCCCAGGGGCCCGAAATTTCTCTGGGTGGGCCTGCATATAAGAAAAGGCCTCACGTGTTTAAATACTGTACTACAGTTTCACTGAATAGCAAAACCAGAATTACATATGTATGTACAAAAGACAGAAGCACAAGTACTCACGTTTTAGTACTTGACAGATACACACACAAATATGACGTCTTTTGTACATACTGATAGCCTAGCTGCCTTTTTCTTTGTTTTACAATACACAATTACATATGGAACGAGTTAACCTACTATTTAAGTCTTTGTGTGAACTCAGCATTATACAGAATCACACCGAGCAAGTACGCTGCCCAGCAGCACTGTGTTTAATTTGGTGTACTTGCATGTGAGGATAGTATTGGTGGTTTGGGGTAAAATGAGTTGGTAGTATTGAAATCAGCTTTGGAAAAAAAAACTACCTATTACTGCATACAATTCCACAACAATTGTTGTCACACACTTTGTATGGTTGACAAGTAATTACAGTATTTCTTTTCTTGTGTTTTCACATTCAAGTACAGAATCCTAAATCAAGATTGATTGGAATAGACATACATGATTAATAATCTGTTTTTATGAAACTATGTATGTACATTCCTACAGACACAGCAAGTTAACTGATGATTCCAATGTACTTAACGTTTTATACAGTACATCGTCATGTCGTAAAACTATTGTTTCATGTATGTGGCACAGAATAGAATGTACGTAAATGATGTAAACTGATAGATATTTTGTGGATTGTTTGATTTTATAACAATCACACTTTCTATATGAAATTACTTATTGCTAAACAGCTCTTATTTACGTTTCCATCAGCTCAAAATCCACTAACTCTCAATGTAATAAATTGTTTGTAAATTCAATCTAGCCACTTTGTTAGAAAACGGGCACAAACCACAACATAAGCGTAGTTCCAACTTGAGATACTATGTTGCATGCTTGAACGCACAGTAGTCCATGTTATGGGCATTGCTGCATGGATAACAGAGTCGTTCAATGTCCTGACAACAAAACTGGTAGTTGCAGCTGCATTTATAACATTTTTTTTATTAATTTATTGGATATTTAACGTGCCTCTAACGATGAGCTTGCGTGAAATTTGGATGTTCGTGCATATTTGCAGCACTCCAGCTCATGAACATGTGATTAACACATAGGTGGAAAATAGAATACTTATTACTAATTTGATGATCAGTGATTTCCTGCAGTAAAGCAATGTTTTGTACGTAACTTTTCCAATTTGATATAAAAACTTAACTCTAGGCAACAAAAAATTGGTCAAATCGGTAATACAATTAAAGTCGTAAAGTAGGCTAAGGCATTTCACAAGCTGGCCTTCTTAAAGTGTGCTACGCCTTATAAATGCTGATCCAACTACCAAGAACATAAGCATTTAACCACAGCGGCCACTCTAAAATTGCAGTTTAACAGTTTTTCTGTTCACCCTGCACCATTGCCCTTGAGCTTACTATGCAAGAAGTGCTCCAGCCAACATGTACTACAAATATCACAGGCCTTTGCAATAACCACTGATTTTAAAAAGTTTAGACCTATTTTACTGATATAGAGTACTGTACTATTTTCTAAAACTGTAATTACTAACAAGCGTCTAAAGGGAGGAAGGCACAATGAGCCATCGTGAGTCTGCGCATGCGCCACTCAGCAAGGTTCCCCCTCCCCTCCCCGGCTCTAGAGTTATTCACCGACGAGCTGTCCTCCCCGGCCCCTCCAGAGCTCTATCATCACTTCCCATATCGTATCACATTGCTTTTCGCCGCCCCCCTTGACCATCACACTCGCCAGGTGAAGACGCGCATGCGTGAGCCTCGTATTTGCCTATGTTACAATCAATTTGGCGGGAATAAACACTTGTCCTTGTTGCAATACTACATCAAACAAATAGTTTGGTGGAATCAATTGATCTTGGTGTGTCTGTTACTGTACAATTGTTTTTAGCGTTCTATATATGGTTTTCCCAGTGTTCTGCAA
>PNEQ01030696.1:0-29065 GCA_003012365.1 Medauroidea extradentata
TTTCGCATGCGTAGTGCAGTGTGAGCGGGGGCCCCGTCTTGATGGAACCACATGTCCCGACGCACTTGTAGCGGGACATCATCAAGCCGAGCACAGCACGGGTGTCCACCTTTCCACCTACCTCCCTTCTTCCCCCTCCAATACAACACGATTAGGACGAAGACAAAAAGGGGGAAACAGCTTAGATACACATTGCACAAAGCGAGATTCAAACCCGAGACCTATGGTCCCCGAGTCGCACACTCTGACACTGAGCTACGCTTCTGCTGAGTATCTCTGTTCGATGCACGAGAATAACTCCGTTGCTACTGTGTGAGCAACGTGGCAGCTGTTCGCATGTGCCGTCACGTTCAATTTTGTGAGCCACTTTTCGGGCATTTCCAGACGTGTCCGACCTTACGTGTCCTATATCAACGTAATTGTCTCGGCGTCGTCTACATCACCCCGTTGACCTGTAAACTCATTTCAAATACACCCTGTATATATATATATATATATATATAAAAAATCTCTATGTATAAAAATGAAAGCTAACTGACTGACTGACTGACATATCAAACTGCAGCCCAAACCACTGGACCTAGAATCGTGAAATTTTTTGTGGGGGTTCCCTTCAGGTCTTGGGAGAGCACTGAGAAGGGATTTTTGAAATTCGACCTCTAAGTGGGTGAAAAGGGGTGAAATGTGTTTCCAAAGAAACGTCGATAGAACTCTAACCTGACGGCCAATCATCGTGATTTTTACTTTAATAGGACACTCGTAAAAATGCATATCAGCCATTTTAAGGATTTTTTGAAGTTCAACATTTAAGGGGCTGAAAAGACCTTAAATGTGTTTCCAATCAACTATCGATATCTGTCGAATCCTTCGGGATAGAGTTGATATTCGCTTCGAAATATTGCTTACGTAAATACCCAAAAAGTAGTTTTAGGTTTTTTTTTTTTTTAATTCGACCCCCAGACAGTAAAAAGGGGCAAAATGTGTTTTTTATGAATTGTCTATATCTTTGAAACACAATTGGCTATCGTCGTAATTTTAACTTTAATTGGTTACTTTTACAAATGTCTATGACAGGACTCAAAGACATTTTGAAATTCATTATTTAAATGGGTGAAAATGCGTTAAATGTGTTTTTGATTATCCTTCCATATCTATTGAATCAATCAAGATATCGAAGTGCTCTTTGCTTTAAATTGGTGCTTTTGTAAATATTCCAAGTACCATTTAAAATATATTTTCTGAATTCGCCCCTAAACTGGTTAAAAAAGGGGTAATATGAGTTTTCGACTCACATTCGATATATATCGATCCCATAGCTTTTTATACAGCGACGTGATTTTTGTTTAGCATTGATGCTTACTCAAATACCTAAAAAGTAATTTCAGGAATTTTTGAAATTCGCCACCTAAGGACGTGATAAGTGGTGAAAAGCGTTTTCAATTAATTGTCAATATATCTTGAACCCAGGGGGCTAATGTTGTGTTTTTACGTCCACGAGATACCAATAAAGTATTCTAAAACGTGATTCAAGGGTTTTTCGAAATTTACTCTCTTAGGTGGTGAAAAGACCTTGAATGTGTTTTAGATAAATCCTCGATATCTATCGAACCCGTCAAGATATACAATTAATTTTTGCTTCAGGATGATGATTACAGAAATTAACGCAAAACAGTTTTCAGATTTTTCGAAATTCGATTTCTCAATACTGTGCAGGGGTGATATGTGTTTTTTTAGTGAATGATCGATTTTTATTCGACTGAACGAGCTAGTGATGTGAGTTACACTTCAGTCGGATACTTATACAAATGTCTAAGATGTAAATTTAAAATATTTCGAAATTCGACACGCAAAAGGGTGAAAAAGCACAAAATTTGTTTTCCATCAACCCACGATTACTAACCAATTGCGATATTGAGGTGTAGTTCGCGTCAGAGTGATGCTCACGTAAATATTTAAAGAAATATGTATATAATTTTTTCTTTATAAGAAACGCGATTATTAAGAATAAAACTGAGTTGGTCAATATTCAAGGCAGATGATCCGAAAAGCAGGAACGAGCAGCGAGAAACAACTTATACAGGAGTTTCACTACAGTAACCTGTCGAGACGTGGTGTTGTACAACCTCTATGAGCCCAGAACACAGATATTTTATTTTATTTTTTTTTTCAATAAAATTTATTTTCAGGAATTATTTCGACGTTACGTGACACAGTTGTTTGTTACTCAGGTCTAAATTCCGGGAGGTTCTGGGCTCGAATTCTGTTAAAAGCTGCGTGCGAACGTTCCACTCTTGACACACAAAAACTACAAGGCAGATCGAATTAGTGCAATTTACATGTAGTCTTTAAAAGGGGTAAAATTGCAGTTCGCTTTCCACTTAGGTTCCTCTACAATATCAGGTGACATATCGTCGGTATACTGCCAAAAGTGATTAGGTCATAAATGCTATTTCGTTTAAAAACAGTATTAAATTTTAGATATTAACAAAAATGTGGTATGTTACTATACTGTGACACAACAGTACGAAACGACAAATAGACTTTAAACTTGGGCAATTGTTCCCTGAACAACATATACATATTCCTAGCATTTTTATAATACTATCTCATTTTGACTTTGTCACTTTTGGCAGTAAACCGACGATATATCATCTCACTAATCTCAGGTTTGGGGCACCAAATACGTTTCCGCGAAACCTTTACCCTCTGAAACTTTGTAATGTCAGTAAAGTTAAAGTGAATATTTTGAAAATATATAATTGAGGGCACCGTCACCAATGGTTGTGCACAGGGTAAACAGATGTTTCTCATTCGATTAACCTCTTACCTTAGGTGTCTGTAGTTAACCCACAACCTCAAATAGGCAGGGCTATAAATAAGACCCAGGCGAAGTCGCTGTTAGTGGCAGGGACAAACTTAAGACTGCTTTTCGCGTGGACAGCTATAGCTACTTATCCTGCTGCAGAATTAGTTCAACTAGCCGCTTGGACATTCTAACACTTGATGACTGAAGTACCAATCTTGTGTACAAAGATGTTTTTCATTTAAATTAATTATTATCAGTTACGAATAATACTCGCGAGCAAAGTCGTGGGGGACTGCTAGTATACATATAAACAGGGTGGGGTTGAACTTGACTGACAAACCGCTGGAAGTGATTTCTGAGTAAATAATAAGCACACAATATATTGACCACTTTGTATCTTAATTCAATATTAACACAGAAGTTTGAACTTTGAATTTCGAATTTTGAAAATGCATTTTCCCAAAATATGGGAAAATAAATTACTTGGAAGGACAATTACCTGAACATAGATTTCTGTTCTATAGGTTCTTCTAATCCACAGCAAATTGTAGAAGACGCCTACCAGCCTTATGAAAAGAACAGTGGTGGCCATCCTCTACTTATAAACAACTCTTGCAGTGTCAGGAAATTTGGACATTTGACGAAGATTTATTGAGTTATGTGACTTGTGTAACACAAATGATTCTCTTGTTGCAACTGTCTTGGAACTATTGTTTAGATACACTTAAAGGGCTTGGCATAGCATTACAATGCAGTGTGTCTACCGATCACAGAATTCACGAAAAAGTCACAAAATTTAAACGAGGTCATTGAAGTCACGGAATGTAAGAAAGGGTCACGGATATTGTAAGTGGGCAGTTGAGCACCGCGTAGGAACTAGCGGTTTATTTAATTTAAAATGCTTAAATTGCGCTCATTTTTTTGTAGCTTCGAAAATTAGCATATATCGTACTTCGCTATGAATTCTCTGCGAGTTCAGCCTTTGTGATGTACTATGTTCGGTACCTGTGCTCTTTTAACGATGGCATCCCCAGATATGTACGTGTGTTGCAAGAGTAGAGTTAATGCAAAAACAGCGCAGTCAACAAGTTCAAACTTATTCACTTATGCAGTTTTAACACGTTGCCTAGTCGTGTTTACTTTCTCAGATGCTCGTACTGGTGATGTGTAGTGCTGATAACGCGTACCCTTCTTATTTTTTTTCTTTTGTCGTGCCCTCATTGGCATTGACACAGTCACACACACACGCACCCACACTCCACCACAGCGCAATACAGTACTCTAAGCAGAGGTAAACGTGCATCAATCACTTTCATTACAGATCAATTCCATGAAGCTGATGATCTGACCACAACGTCGGCGTCAGAATTCCAACAGCCTGGAGGAGATTGCAACGCAAGAAGTTACTCACTCAACCAGGAAAATATAATAAACTATAAAACTGCTAAAACTAAAAAAATAACGTACAAGACGTGTAGTTATTTGTAATTTTCAGTGGATGGGTGTGGGTAAAGGCAGGTATAAAAAATCATGTTGTGCACACGGTAATAGATATTATCCTTACCGGCATTATTATATGTGTGAAAGTAGGCTGATTATGGCTAGGAGAAGGGGATGGTTACAAGTTGGATGTCTGCTGGTCATTGACTGCTATGGAAGCAAGGACACTGACAGTTTCCGGGGAAGTCGTTGCAAGTTGTTTCCCACGCTGAGAAAGTATAATGCTGGAGGAGGAGTGGCTGTCTTCTGCTGACCAAGAACGAAACATACCATAATCTGTTATGTTAATATTTGTGAGATTATTGTGTTTGGATTGTTGGAGTCACTGGATAGTGTGTCTTGTGTGTTGGGATAAAAGAAAAATGGCAGTCTTGCAGGATGGTGTGTTACCTGCATCTTAATGTTTTTGCCAAAACACCATCTGTATGCGAGAGGTGACGTTGCTTGCAAGACAGCTGTACAGGCCACTATGCCTTGTGAACAGCCAGTCAGCTGAATTAGCATTCCTCATTGTTACTGAAGTTATGTACAGATGACAGTGCTTCTACTGCGGTACCTACTGTTTGCCTAACCTCAGTCAGGGCAACTCTCTTACAAGTTATGGCATGCTGTAGTTGACAGTAACATCCCTGACTGTTTAATGATACCTGGTGTGTGTGGTCGTTCTTAACAAAACAATACACTATGTATTCAGTGTATCTATGGTAGTCTTTCAGTTCACAGGAATACCTACTTAAATATTAGTTCACGTTATTTTATTCTCGGAGACCGATCAATGTCCTTACAGAACATATTATTTTCCAGTGAATGTTTGAAACTCTCTTATTTAAACATTTAAATAATTGGTCTATCGCTGGTCAATTAATAAAAAAAACAATGTAGGCCTACCACAAAATATTGTTTCCCGACTGGTGTGAAGAACTTACTAGAGTTATATGAAGTACAATATAGACTCAGCACTACGACAAACACCTCACATTTATGTCGGTTTATTCTTACTACAAAATAAATCACAAATAGATAGTATAAACAGCAGAGTACTGTATACACAGTGGTTCAAATGTTCAGTTACACACACATGCCAACAAGATGTCGTATTGTGATACTAGCTGACTCCAGTGTGCATATAAGGATATTTCTTATCTTAACCCCGGTTAATCCCAATCTTAATCCTGGTTATTCCCAACTTCCTTCACCCTCATCGGTACTCAAGACCCAAAATGTTACAAGCTGCCCTAACTACTTGGCTGAATTGGTATCTTTGATTCCATAATTTTACATCAACACAGAACATTTGAAATAAATAGCTTTAATGAAACAACATTAAAAGAATTGGATAAATGCATTTGAATCACAGACTACATACTAAGCGACTCAATATGTTGAATAAAATAAGAAAAACAATATTATATCAAAAAAATTAAATCAGGTTTCCCTGCAGTGAATGTATCCAGAAGCGCTTACAAATAAATTTGCTGCGATAGCTAAATTGAAATAATTTAACTATTCAGTACTATAACAATTTTTATTCTGGGCTGTTTTGTATCATTTTTTCCTGACCCAAATGAAAATTCCCTGATATTTCCCTGACTTTTCCCTGTAAGATGAAATTCCCTGACTTTTCCCTGTTTTCCCTGTCAGTGGACACCTTGTTGATAGAAACATTTATAGACATTTGCACATCATTATAGCTGCGCTGTAGAATATAATTATTGCTTTATAAATATTTATTGAGAAAATTGTTCATAATAACCACTAAAAAAATAACACAAAAAATTAATTGTTTTTTTTTTTTTTTTTTTTTCGGAAGCAAATTTATGGATCTGTGAAATGAAATTATTATTTTATGAAACTAAGCTTTCAAACACCATTATGTTACAAAATTGTATTTGCTTGTTAAATTTGTATTCACGTACTAATGTTTTTTATTGATATGTTCTTGTCAGTCATTCAATACTGTAAAATTACCAACATTAACTAAATATCGACAGTTTGCTAATTTAGTTCCAGTACTTCTGAACAACACTAACAGTGCTCACCAGCAGTAGCAGAAAGCAGCGAGAGAAGATGTAAGATATAAAGTTATAGTAGTAGTCAGATATATTCACTACAGTAATCTTGCAGTCTGAGGCCAGGGTTTTAAGGCAGCCACGTGTTTTGTCGCCACTTGCCTCCTCACCTCTAATCACAAGGTAGTACGCTGTTGCCTGACTTCTAGTTGAGGCTGACAATTACTTGTGTAACGAGCGCTAGCATGCATGCTCCCCTGTGAGTACAGCAGGGGGATATACTACAAGGGCAGAGGGAAGTAGTACTACTTATAATCTTCCACCAGATTGGGTTGTGTCTGCACTAACCAGACCACGAGGACAGCAGTGTCACACTTATTCCTGTTGTTTTGTATGTGTGGGACACTTCCCTTTATGTTTGCTTGAAGCAAGTTTCAACTTAAACAGGCTGTTAAAACAGTTCATACATTACAGAAAATACAAGGAGTGTTCTGATAGTTTCTTCTTGTTCTTTTCACACAGAAACTTTACTGCCAAACAAAATATACCATGATATCAGGAACACTTTTTTCAACACAGTCGCCACCGACATTGAGACACTTGTTATAGCGTGCAATCAGTTTGAAGACACGACTCTGGTACAGCTTGGTGCCTGGGATGCTAGGAATTGTCGAACAGCCTGTTCCACCTTGACATTTTGGAAGTGATGTCACAAGCACAAGAGTGAGGCTTTTAATGCAGGGAACAGGTAAAAGTCTGATGGGTGGAGGGGGGGTACAAGATTGGGGCTGTAGGCTGGGTGATACAATCTCTCCCATCACTTTGACAAATGTCAGTGGCAACTGTGTCAGAAAATATTGCAACGTGTGTACTTTGTGATGCCATGGAGCATTTTGTTGGGGAATAAAGTTTCTGTGTAAAATGAACAATACAAAACTTTCAGAACACCTCTCGTACAAATATGTAAACTGCATATGATTTTAATTGAGAGTTTTTTTTATTTAACTACATATATATATATTTATATATATATATAGACACACACACACAGATATAGTAAGTAATTTGCAGTTAACAATACGCTGAGTATGGCAACTGTTGTTAATGTTGAATGTATGCAATAAGGCTTGTGATTGTTTCAACGGTTAATTTTTTAGTGCTTAGTTTATCTCATATATGCTATATGAAGGCTGGTTTGAGAGAGGACTATGTAGCAGATGAGGAAAGCTTGTGAGAAGAGCTATTATTGGTTGGTAACAACAAGGGTATCAGAAGGGTTAGCTAGGTTAGTGACTGTTAATAGACACTGTTTACATATGCCAAGAGGGGGGGGGGCCTCATGGAGTGAAGGGATGGTTGTATTATAATGTATGGCTAGTGTAGCGTAGTGCGTAAGTATGCAGGCTATGTGAGGGAGTACGCAGGTTTACAAGTATTGTAGACACTGTATCCTTGCAGCCTTATGTAAATGTTGCAGGTTGGCTTTGGCAAGAATGGCACACTGTTTGCAATAGAACCTGGCAGAGTTGCAATCACGTGCGAGAAGATAGACCCGAACTGGGAACACACGTGGATACAGAGGATATACGAAGGTCGTAGGGACCAAGTGATTTTCAAGAAGCACTTCAATGTCATTGCTGATCCACAGCACACACACTTCAAACTCATTGACGAAGTGTGACTAGTTCTGCAACTTCATAGTTACGTTTTTGACATTTTTACATGGGTCTAGAAAAGTGATGCCTTTTGCAATACAGTACACTAATTGACTGTTATTGTGGTGGAGCAGGCTGCAAGTCTTGTTTTGATCAATGTATCTAGAGGTATGTACACTGTACATGGTAATTAAAATACAGTTGCTAACATTTCCTTGTGATTTATTTGAGCTGTGGAGCAGCATAAGTCGAGACAATTTGTAGAGGAGAATTTCTAAAGGAGCCAAGTTACAAAATGCTACGTATGAGATAATAAAGTAAAACTTTATAATATCAGTTCATCAATGTATACTACAATATTCCCAAAAGAAAATATTATAGTCATAGTATGATGTGATAGAAGTTTTATGTGTGTACCCAAATCTCTTAGGCACAATTTAACACATCCCTACAAATCTAGCACGAGCGCAACCACTCAGTACTAGCCGCAAGTTTCCTCACTATACCTCACCTCTCACTTTATCAGGCGACGTACTTACACTCTAATGGGACACGGGATAGACTACTACAGCGACAGAAACAGTATTAAAGTTTAACAAACTCACATTTAATACTGGTGAAGGTTATAAAACACGCATCAAATGCCCTCAAGCTGATCACTAACTTAAATACCCAGTGCCAAATAACAGAACAAATAGAATCATTACACGCAATTAACAAATACGAAAAACGGGCTTCCGATCCCCTCACGACCGAAACGGCACCACATTGCCAAATTCCACAAGGATAAGTAAAATTTAATGAGCAACTCAAAGCAAAACGGGCTCAAATCTTAACAAAACTTACCAGAAACTAAAGAACCGTGGCACGGTGCCGCGTCGGCCACAAAGACGTCGGTAAGATCACACTCAGGAAGAGTGACCCAGCACCGCTCGGGAAGGCACGCCTAGGCTCGGAAGAGGAAGGGTAACCGGGGAAAGCATGAAGACGGCCGAACATCCTCAAAGCTGCGCAAAGCGCATCAGAGTCAGAAAGGGAGGGGATAACGAGTTCATTGGCGGGCTAACATACGGCGCACTATTCAAAGTCACAAGCCAGAATAACGTCTTTCCAGGAAAATTATTGTCACATAATTGAAGCAACCATTTAGGGCACATGGTGAGGTGAGCTGACCAGCTCACATGCAAACATTTTAACTTGCTAAGTTCAAGCACAAAGCTATCACATTGCTGTCAAGTGTCTAACCCAACCCACCCTAGAAGTTTTCTTATTGTTAGTTGAAAAGTTTTTTGTCTGTGTTAAGAATATTTGTAGATTCTTGGTTAAATGTAGTAGGTTTTTGTTTGAAATAATAAAACCAGTAATTTGTAAGATACCTGTTGGTTTTTCGATTATGGATCAGCTATGTTAAAATATTTGAATTCATTTTATATATATGTATATATTATTGAATTAACTTGGTTTACTTTTGCATCCAATTTAATTTCCATTGTGTTGTGGAAGCATCTGTGACCGTAACTTTGCAGTTTTATGGTAGCCTTTTTTATATAGTATTGATAGATCATTAATTTAAACTTAGTTGGTTTTTCCTTGCAACATATTGCATACATTGATTCAAAGTGGTTACCAGGGACAGGTCTGGAGAAGGGTGTATGTTTACTTACATGTAGAAGTGTGGACAAGCACATCCCAAACAAGTGTTGGGTCACTGCTGTTCTACATGTTTTATGTTTGTTTAAGGTAATCAGGCCTATTATCTTACAATCAGTTCATTATTTATTGTTTGTTGCACAGCATAACTTTTATAATGTGAAATAAATTAGAAAATGTTTGGTTGCTGTTTTGTAAGTATGAAAATTGGTAGAATGGATGGACAGAGGCTGGAGACAGCGGGGCTAACAATGTGGCAGATGTAGCCTATAGTAATTACAGTAACTTTAAAACTGCAGCCAAAGTTTTAATGTAGCCACCATAATAATGTATTTTTTTCAAGGCCTTCACCAAATATTTTTTAGTTATTTTTGTGTCTATATTTGTGTTACAGTGGAATCCCATTACTACAAGTATGGGATATTACGAGACGTTCGTAATTACGAGTGTTTTGTAATGCACTTTCAGTTTGTGTATGCAGTTTATTGTATAAATGTTTGGTATTTACGAGCGGTATTGTCATGAGCACGTTCGTAGATAGGAGAGATTCACAAGCAATAGTCATCAACATACCGTGCAAAATGATTTGTTTTAAATTACAAGTAAACATAATAAATACAAGCACGCGTGATAATCATCGTTCATCGGCTTAGCGTACAGAGTGAACAACGCGAGATATGGCAACGGTGGAAATGCAGTTGCATCTGGCAATGCTGCCGTGACTTGCTCAACCTCGATTGTTATCGATGCCATCTTGGTACAGCACGAAAGACTACACTGCATCGCTTTTGTCATCTTGGTTTTATTATAACGAACAGCATTGCAGAATCAGTTTCAAACTCACTATGATTTTTTTTTCATTGTGTATGTTACACTGCAAGAAGTTAAAAAGCTACGTTGTTTGTAGAACACGTTATATTTGTCCGATCATGGCAACGCATTAAAAGGAAACTTCATTTGGATCACTTTTTGAACATCTGGTGTTGAAGTTTTACACTACCCAGCGTAACCTGAGTAATTTCATAAACTTCTTGTGTCGTGTTTTTATGTATTACGTGTTATGATTTCTCAATGATAGGTTTTCATTTTAGCGAAATTTATGTTAGAATGGATAAATAAACTGTATTCGTACTAAAAACTGTTGTTGTTGCTTTGACTTCGCTACTTCACGACATGGGTAATATGGAACAGCAGCGCATATTTTGTTAGTGCATTCATAATATCTTATTGGTGCAGCATTGTTCGTTTCAGCCGATCACAAGTGAGCTGGCAGTGCTGTTGTTTTTAGTTGCTACCAAAAGACTAAACAGCAATTTCTATTTCTCTAACTTCAAAAATTACGAACTTCCATACAAGATTTCATCCTCTATTAAACCCAATTAGAGGAAGAATTTTAAAACATAATTTCTTTGTGCGCACCTCCATTATATAAGGAATTCCTGTGCAAAATGTCATGTTTCTAGACCCACCAGTTTAAGCTATATGTTGCCAGTCAATCAGTGCTATTAAGCAGATCCAATATGAGTGTTTCATTCATTTTCACATACCTACTGTCGGGGCACGTCTTGCCATGCTACCAATCTTCATTTTCCCAACATAACACCTAAAGACACCACTACGACTGCAAGGTAAACAACTGGCAACATGTTTTACCATCAGCACAAAAATTAGATACATTTTTACGCTTCTACTTCCACATGTCTGTATTGCTGTACTGGCTCTTGAAACACATATTATAATAAGTAACAAACTAAATTGCCCAAAACATTCTGGAATCTATGAAGTTTTAGTTAATGTTACAGAAACAATTACCTACTTTACTCATTACTGAAAATCATTATTCTATTAGTTTTAAAATTTTTATTTATTTATCATATATACGTATCAAAATAAGTCGGTTACATGATAAATTCAAATCGTAAATTTTTTTTCTGCAAATACATTCACATTTCTTAAGTAAAATTTCAACGCTCTCAGTACATCAGAAACATCAAACTATTCTATGTATTACAACAGTTTTATGGATTTATTGGACAGTAAGAAATTGTTTTTTTGTTACTACGTGTAACATCTGTTGCACTACAAAGTCAAAACATGTCACTGAACTTGTCTTTACTATGTACAGTGGATTCTCTATCCACCGTTTCTCATGGGACTGACAAAAAATTTCAATACGTGAGGGATTTCAATGGATGTGGTCTTAAAATGCTGTAAAATAAATTAATCTGCCCCAGAATGTGTTCCATGGATGCAGGTATTTCAATCCATCAGGTTTCAATACATAGAGAATCCACTGTATTTAGTAAATCTAAGAATTTTACTGGGTGTACAAGTTGTTAAATGGTTTTGTTACTTTACAAAATCCAGCCTCTGAATTTCATCTTTAGCAAATCTGTGATTTTTTCTGGGTCAATTTGATAGGCAGAGAAAGACAAAGTGTTACTCAATTAACCTTGATATACTTGTGATTTCACTTGCCGGAACAGATAAAACAAATGTTTGGTTGTGGCAGCACACACTGGCATTGTAGCAGAAACTGCAGTAGCACACTTCAAGCACTATTTCTGCTAAGTCCTTGGTTTTATTATCTCTTCTCCATTTCACTTTTAATACTTTAAACTCACAGCCAGAAAAGTCTCAGATACTGTCAATTTGTGTTACAAAAAGAATTTATTTTTTGCAAGCTACTTCATTTCTTGCTCCATTTGCTCTTTTGATATACCTAACTATTATATTTTAAATACTGCTTGGCATCAAGCCTTAAGTTTGAAAACTGTATAAATTGAAAGTCAGAAAGGTCGGACACCACTTAGTTCATCATTGATGAGTAATATGCTTCACAGGTTGATGATGGATGATTTCTTTCTGCATTTCTGGGTTCTGACTGTTCAGGGTTCAAGAGACTTAAGATTCACAAGACAGATATACTTTCTGGACATAATTTACATAATTTTCTCAAATATTTTTTAGAGTATTCATAGTATCAGCAATAGTCAGAGAGGCTCAGTAGAAGATGTTGCAAACTTGCGAGTACACTGCTCGAGCGCTTGCTGGTCAATGTAAACACAAACACCTGCGCCGACAGCTACCAACTCTCTCAAACTGAAAGAGGAGGGTGTGGAATAGTTGTGTAAATGTATGTATTATGCTGAAAAGTGCGGAAGGGAGGATCGGTAGGTACTAATGTCGAAGGGTGGTAGTGAAATGAACACGTACATAAAACAAAGTATGAGACGGCAACGCTGGAAAGGAAACGAGTGAAGAGGGAGTCTTGTGATGGTCTCTATCTGATCTAAAGAGGTACTGCAGTACATTGTTTCAACATAAAATTGTATAACCATGATTGTGTTTTCCTCTATAAAGCTTTGGGTAAAACACTATACAAGGTAAAATTGTTTAACTATTTTACTCTGCATTTATTTAGTTAAATTTTTTTAGCAGTCTCAGGGGGCCATGACCCCTATCCCCCCCCATCTGTATCTACCACTGTTTTTCTTGTCTTTTCATCTCCACTCCCCAGATAAGTACTAACTTCACATTATACAGCGGAACTTCTAATCTTTTGTAGTGTAGACCTGTGTTACAGTAGCTTAAACTAAACCCTAATACATATGTCTAGTTTTGACATAATACCACAAACATTATATATTTTTTAAATTATATTCTTTAGGAAACAGAGTTTCCAAGTACAAAACAAGTCACTTAACATTTCTGTACTTATTCAAAGTTACAATTATATTATACCTATAAAAGTGCCTGTTACTTAAAAATGTTTTCAGTTTATAGCTTTTTATCATAGATCATCCGTTACTACTTAGTAGTAGCGGGATCATATAATAGGTGTTAGCCCACTAGTGTCGCTAACGTGTTTTAATATCACCCTTACCTCGTCTCCTGATAACTTCTTAGATGATATTTTGGTCCTACTGGGTTGTGAAAGTACTGAACACATCTTTGTTTCGTTAACTCATTTCTTCTACTGCAGAACCCCAAGTTTACGAGGCCTCGCCATGCCTGAGAATTACCTAGTAAAATGCTGCTCTCGCAAAGTTTTTCCCTAACAGTTTTGCCCCTCTAAAACCCCAAAAATTACATTGAAATAGTTATTCACATTCAGTCAGCTTCAAAAATCTCAAAATATATAAATATTATGTTTTTCAATGAAATACTACAGTTTTCTATGTATGTAGGCCTAGTGTATGTACAAGCTGCATGAAAATATGTTGAGAAAATACTTTTAGGTATAGACCACACTGAATGATTGTATTCCCATAAATATTGCAGGGCTCCCTCTTGCTAATGTGCACATGGCCTGGGTTACAACAGTCACATACAACAGCAACTGCACTAATTTGATTGTCAATGGATCTACGAGTGTTGCACCAGCTGGACTCTGGCCATTCAGAAATGTGGCAACGCAACAGTGTAGAGCTCAATATTCTGGAAGGCAGTGGAGTGTGCACGCAAGAGGACGTAGACCTTGTAGTTCCTTGTCCAAATCCTCTCACTGACCAATGGCACCCCCATCCTTGCAGTATATTTAATTTACTGTTTTCAATCAGATTCCGATATCACAGAATAAACAAGGACATCAAAAGCAAAACCCATCGACGTGAACTCAGCCTCCGCTTGTTTATGTCGGACGCCATGTTATAACTGTGTCTGTACAGCTTGTGTATATCTGGCAAAAGCGTGTTTCATGTAATATTGCAGGCTTGTAATAGTTATTTTTTGTTCAGTTAGAAGGCGTGTAACTAATCAGCTAATGTGTTTAAGCTGTTTTCCTTGAAAGATGGATCAATTTGAGTAAGCATCAGTCTTAAACAAAAATCACGTCGCTACATATAAAAATCAATTTGGGGGGGGGGGGGGGGTGTTTGTGTGTGTGTGTGTGCACGCGCGCGCATGTGTGTATATCAATTGTGAATCGAAAACACATTTTACACCTTATTTAACATCTTCAGGATCGAATGCGGAAAATATATTTTAATGGTACTTTGGATATTTACAAAAGCATAAATTTAAAGCAAAGAGCACGTTGATATCACAATTGGTTCGATAGATATATAGGGATACATTAGATACCTGTTATAATGTTCCCACTTGTAATGTTTCCCTAGTGTTATAATGCTGCGTTCATTTGGTCCCTAAAACTGCTTTATAATAGGATTTTACCCTCTTATAATGTTTTCCCATACATAATGTAAACATTTTTGAGTCCCTTCAGAAACATTATAGCAGAATTCTACTGTAATCGAAAACACATTTCACGTAATTTTCACCTCCTTAAGTAAAGAATTTAGAAATGTCTTGGGGTCCTGTCATAGACATATGTTTATGTAACCAATTAAAGTAAAAATCACGACGATAGCCAATTGTGATTCAAAGATATAGACAATTAAAAAAACACATTTTGCCTCTCTTTACTGCATGGAGGTCGATTTTCAAAAAATCGTAAAACTGCTTTTTAAGTATTTACACAAGCAATATTTGAGGTGAATACCGACTATTTATACCGAAGGATTGGATAGACATCGATAGTTAAACGGAAAAACATTCAATGTCTTCTCACCCCCTTAAATGTTGAATTTCGAAAAATCCGTAAATTGTTTCCGCATTCTGTTGTTACGTGTGTTCTATCTTTTTCTCTATGTCCAACAGATCTAATGTCACTTTCTTAAACTGTTTTTTTTTATGTGGATCATATAAAGGTTATCTGATTTTCCTCCCGCTAGCACAGTATGGTCTAGAAGCATTAGCTCCAATAGCCTTAAGCCCAATACACATGGGCCTCTTTCTTGTACACCAAGGTGATCATGGAAAAGTGAACAAGAAAGTTTACACTCCCTTGTACACATACTTCAGGAACGTACCGTACACCCGGTAGTACTTGCGTACTAGCTTGAATGTGCCTCTATGCCAAATAAGGTTAGAAATACAAGGATCTTTTTTGTTTTTTATATTATTTTTTTGATTTTGTAATTTTTCTTACTATAAAAAATAACAAGGATATGGAATTTGTCATTTTGAATTATAAAAGAGATCAGTTATATGCATTATAAAACTGAAAAATAAAGGTTTGTGCCTATACGAGGCTTCAATTTATGTTCTACTCTCAAATAAATACTATTTAGAATATATTAACGTACGTAAATGAGCCACATGAAAATATAAACAAACGACTTGCACGGGAAGATGCATGAAAATTAGAACCGCCTCTGAATGATTCTAGCTAGAATACAAGATCTTACATGCATGCTACTGGCATACAAGTTGACCATTCACACGATGCAAGTCGCCTTGAACGAGATGTTCACCTTCTTGTTCAAAAAAAGATAACAGTGTGTATTGGCCTTTACACACACATAATACACTAACAATTGAACTGGTGCTTTGCCCTCAGTTGTACTGAGGCACTTTTTTAACTGTTTGTGAATCCAATTGGTTGGTTTCATCATGTTATTTATTTATTTATTTTTTATTTATTTAAATAAATAAATAAAATGTTATGCAATGGGACTCTGTTCGGAAGCGTGCGGGAATGCTTTGCCGCCCGTCGGAACTCTTCGGCTGTCTTCGGCTCCCTCCCCTTCCCCCTTCCCTGTTGCCTAGGCCGGCCGCCTAGCTCTCGACGTCAGTGGGATCCTGGTCGCCCTTCTGTGCGCTACTTTTCCGTTCGCGCTCGTCGGAGCCTCGTCGGCTGTTCTTCGATACGTTGGTGAGTTAGTTTTCTTTGGTCATGTTCATTGAAGTTTGTGCCTGGGCCTTCTGCCCTGTCTTTTCAGCTGCGTGATTTCCCTGTCGCGAGTACAGTAATTGTATCGGGAGCCGACGGGGCGTCGACAGGTTGCTTTTCCTGTTTGACCTGCCCGAGCTTTAACCTTTTGATTGCCGCTTTAGTTTGTTTTTTTTTCTAATGAACTTAGTGGCCCTTCTGGCATCTTTTATATCGATTATTTGTAACTTAAAAACAAATGTACAAGAACCCTGAGTTAAATAAACACTGTTGTGTATTGCTTGAATTTTTGTTTGTATTTATCAAATTCTAGTATTTTCCGTCACTCGGGATATTCAAACCCGTTGTTATGTGTGCCTTGATGGTACAAATTCTGCGCGACTCTGCTCGGGTTTTAATCCCGAGTGGATGCGCATGATTGGTTACGCCCCATTTGTTTGTCGTTCTTGTGAAGGCATTCGTGTTTGTAATTTGGGAGTTAACATTTTGAAAGTATGGCTCACAATAACGGAAATAGTAGTTTTGTGTATACTATGGGTTATTTGGAATTACGGGAGTATCTGCGCGAATCGCGTGAGGAGTTTGATAATAGTGAAAATGTGACGGCACTTAGAATTCGTGCTCTGTCGTACGTCAATCGTTTGCGTCAGGTTGAATATGCCTCCCTGGGTGGTCCGTCTGTTGAGGGTCCTGTTACAGCAACACAAACTATGCTTATTTCCCATTTATCCCGCATTCCGTGCTCAGTGTTATTGAGCCCGAGGGGGTGTTGCATTTCTTGGTGTCACTTGATCAGACTGCAGGGTTGTTTCCGGGTGTTCCAGCATCCCAGTTTCTTACTTGTTTGTTGGCGCGCGTTTCAGGGTGTGTAGCGGTTATGTTGGGCGAGGTTGTGCATGGTGAAGGGACGTATGACGCCTTTAAGATGAGGCTGTTAGCTTATACAGATTCTTCTACAGTTTGGGCGGGTCTTAAGCGACGTTTCGTGGATCGTTTTCAAAGATGCGACGAAACTGTGCCGGCTTTTGTGCAGGATGTTTTAGGGTATGCACGAGCGATGAACATGTCTCGCTCTGAAGCTAAGCTAGTTGGCACTATACTTGAGCATCTTTCGCCCGAGGCCCGAAGACATAGGTTCGTGCGTCCTGCTCCGGCAACGTACGACGACTTGCGTTCTTTGGCCTTGGAACTGCAACGAAAGCTAAATGTTGAGGTGGAGTTCTATTGATCTGCTGTGCCCCCTTCTGTTGGCCCGTTTAGTCATGGGGATGTGAGTAGGAGTCAGTCTCGGCAGGGTGTGTCGTATGGGGCTACTGGCGCTGGCACAGTGCCTTTGGCTGGATTGTCTGCGCTCGGTGTTGCGCAAAAACGCCGGCAACCTGATGAGCAGTTTCCTTCGTCGCCACACCCTTTGAACCCTGGGCTCCAGGTGCGGTGTAGAAATTGCGCCGAGTTGGGGCATCATGCCATGCGTTGCACTAAGCCTCGAGTTTCTCGGGAGCAGTTGCCTTGTTTTCATTGTGGCAAACCTGGCCATTTTCGATTTTCTTGTCCGAGAAACTAAATGCTGCCTTTCGTGATCGCGGAACGAAAGGGGGGCGTGAGACATTATTTTCCGCGCTGTCTGATTGTTTTGTGTCATTGGTTTGTCATGGATTGAGACGTGCTGCTTTGGTTGATACCGGGGCTTCACACTCGTTTGTGCGTAAAGGTTTTTTGGCCGAATTGTTGACCCTGCATCCTCATTTGTCGTCACGTGTCGATCGCTCGGCGATCTTGTCAACTTGCGTTGCGAATGGCCACATGTTGAGCTGTGAGTGTGCAGTAGATCTGCATGTAAAAATTGATTTCTTCTCGTGGACATATCGATTTTGGGTCATGTCTGATTTGATTGCTGATGTAATTTTGGGGGTTGATTTTCTTACTCATGTTCGCGCGGTCGTGGATGTCGATGCTCATTGTCTGCATTTTAAATTTAGTCCTCAGTATTCCTGCCCGTTAATTTCACGCGTCAGTCGTTCTCCTACCCCGTTAGGGCGTGTTGCCGAAGTTGAAGGTGCTCGTTCTCGGGCCCTGCAGGCCATTTTGACGGAATTTCAGGATGTCATTACGCCTAAGATTGGGAAGTGTGACGTGCTCCCTTGCCGTTTTTCTGTAACTGATGATGTGCCAGTTCGGTTGCCTTATTATACCTACAATCGGCATAAGTTGGCTATTATGCATAATATTGTGGATAAGTTGTTGCAAGAGGATGTAATATCGCCGTCCACCTCTGACTACGCGTCGCCCGCCTTCCTCGTGAAGAAAGGGGGAGGGGCCGGGTACCGTCTTGTCACAGACATGGGTGCTGTGAATCAGTAAATTCATCTGGATCCCTTTCCTGCACCTACGGTTGACGCTGCGTTGCAACATTTAGGTAAAGCAAGTGTTTTCTCTATAATTGACCTGAATTCGAGCTTTCACCAATGCCTTTTGCATCCTAATTGCCGCAAATATACCTCCTTTCGTACACAATGGGCACAATATGAGTTTAAGCATATTCCGATGGGCGCTTGTTTTGGGACGCAAGCCTTGTCCCGTGTATTGGATTTTGTATTGTCTGATGTCAAATTTAAGTTTGTTTATAACTACATTGACGACATCATAGTGTACAGTGATTCCTTTGAGGAACACCTTGAACATCTTCGTGAGGTGCTGAGTCGTTTGCGCAAGGCTGGTTTAACTGTCAACCCTAGTAAGGTGACGTGGGCTGCGTCCTCCGTGAAATTTCTCGGTTACGTTGTCTCGGGAGGAAAATTGATTATGGACCCTAGTCGCGTGAGCCCAATCGTTAACTTTCCGCACCCTAAGTCTGTTAAAGGTGTGTCCCGTTTCATATGGTTGTTAGGGTATTATGCACGGTTTATTCTGCTTTTTGCAGAACTTGCTGCCCCTTTAAATGTCTTAAAACGTAAAAATGTCACTTTTGTTTGGGGTGAGGAACAAGAGAGCAGTTTTGTGGCCCTTAAAGCTGCTTTGGCTGGTGCTCCGGCGCTTGCTTTGGCCGATTTCGACCATAGGTTTGTGTTGCATGTTGACGCGTCAAGTGTTGCTTTAGGTGCCGCTCTCAGGCAGTGGTGCGATGGAAAGGTTTCACCGGTGGCCTTTGCCAGCCGTACCCTGACCGAGGCGGAACGTCGTTTGAGTGCCTTTGAGAAGGAAGCTTTGGCTTGTGTGTGGGGCATGGGGAAGTTTGAGTCCTTCCTAAGCGCTGCCGAATTCAATCGGACAATCAGGCGGTGTCCTGGTTGTTGGGCCATGCCAATGATTTTGGAAAGCTTAGTCGATGGGCGTTTCATTTATTGAAATTCAAGTTCGTAATTAAACACGTCTCTGGGGCTAGTAATGTGGTGGCGGACGCGCTTTCCCGCATGTACTGCCCCGAAGACTATGAGTGTGACCCTGAGGACCTTTCCGCTCTTTGTAGTGCCTTCACCACTAGTCCTTCCTTTTATCAACGACTGCAAGATGCTCAAGCCAGCGATCCTGACTGTATGTAGTATATCAAAATCCGAAATTGTAATCCAAAGTTGTAATTCAAAATCGTAATCAATAATTAAAATCAGAAACACAAGCTGTCTGTGAAACTGAACACGGTTGAAAGCACAATTATTAACCACGGAAATATAGCCAACGGTCACCTGGGTTGAAAAGGGGTAGGGGAAATAAAGGGCGCAATTATATTTTTAGAACAATGCGCGCTCTAGTATGGGGAGGGAAGCGATGTGTCCAGGCAGAAGCATGACACATGTGACAGCAAGGGGGTGTATTCCCGTTTCCCCGCTTTCCTTCGCTCTTTTCACTTCCTGCTGTTGACGTTACATGGAGGAGTCCAGCCACAGTGTGTTGCGTACAAGTTCGCGCGCCTAAAAATCTGTTACACTAAACACATCAGAAATAGAAAACTATTCAGTCTATTGACTTCAAAATTTTTACAGTATATCTATGAACTACCCTGCCAATGATACTGCATGTTAATTTTCTGTATGTGCATTAGTTAATTTTTAACAAATATTCAGCAGTGTCCTGTTCGCTACCAAGGAGAAGAAAATGCAGGGCAAAATGTAGTAAGCGTGAAACTTTTTTTGTTTTTCGAGATAGATGGGGGGGGTATCACTGAACGAATTAAAGAGAAAACTCTATATTAAATTTTGATACCCTTTTTAAAGAATTACGTGAATGGGTTTTTGTTTTGTGCCAGGTAGAAGTTGGAGATATTTCACCCGTGCGCGGGATATATAGGCGAACCGACCACAACATACTTCTCTCTCAGTTTATCTGCACAGAATTTACTATGCTAATTTTAATAATATATTATATATTTGTTATTACGTACGCAAAAGGTATTTCAATGCAAATTACCTTCCCCCCCCCCCCCAAAGAAGTCATTGGCCCCAAATACTTACATAAAAAATACAGTTCTGACAAAACAATTACAGTGATTTAAATGTATTCACCAGTAATTTTTTTTTTTTATTTTTAACTTTACTTTTCTAAATCCTATTTATATATAAAAATATGCACCAATGTTAATGGCAAAATGTTGATAGCACAGATACCTACAAATTGTACACTACATTACAATATTTCTAACAACATCTTGCGTCCATACTCATTACGAGACTAGGTGTATTAAATATCAGCGAAACGTTTAACTATAAGTTAACTGTGCTATGACATAATGTACTAATTGTGCGGTCAAAGACTACAGACATTGTATCCTACAGATTAGAAAAAAAAACAGGATTTGAGGCGACTGTATGCATCGCGCTGTAAGTGAAGAGACGCGTTTAATCAAGATAATTCTAAAGTTTGTTAGGTAAATTTCCACCAAGATGATTACCAACTAGTTTAGAGAAGTTAACTCTTATGACTACCTCAAATACTTTCAATAATATTTTCATACCATTCTATTTCAACAATAAATGGAGGACACATTTTATCAGCGCTAATTACGTATTATATAAACATGATACTGAATTTATTGTCATGAGTGTTGATAACATTATTTACATTTTCATTTTTATGTATATTATTTTCTAGAACGTTTTGCAGTGGTATGATACACTGTGACGTGCACTGGCATGTAGCACTCACTTGGCTTCTTATCATATAGTAATTTCAACTTTTTTGTTTTAATCAATTTATATATTTTTTTCTATTTTATTGTGTATAACAAATTAAGTAGGACAACTTAACCAGGGGTAAGGATGTATACTGTGGGATCCAACATATTAATTGGGGATGCCAGTAGAGAAATTAACATTAAAATTTTATTCAAAATTAAAAATTTAACTGTTAAGGCAAGATAAAAGTATTTAATTTTACGTGTCAATTTTTTCGGATTTATATTGTACAGTATTTGGGCTCATTTTAAAGCTAATTTAATTTCAAGCAACTTTTCTCAGTAACTTTTTCTTATATTTTGCCTTGTTTGGATTTTTTTAAATTTCAAGTAGTCTCTTAGCTTGCTTCTCCTGGAATGGGATTTATATCTGGCAGGCTAGTCTGAGTTCACTTGCTTGGAAGCACGTACAGAGAAGTGCTGGCTTTTAAAATTTCAAATAAGCTCTGAGCTAACCTGTGCTTGGACGGATTCATCTGGCAGGCAGGTCAGAGTTCACTCGCCTGGAGGCACGTATTGCGACGTGCTGGAATGCGGGGGCTCTGCAGGGTGTTTCTTGATCGATGTGGGTGGTAGTGCCATCTGCAACAACACTAAAAAGGTGGTAATCCGCAACAGATTGATGACGCTGCACATCCCGAATTAATAAACTTAAAGAATATTTAGCTGGTATGATAGAATGAAATGCTTTGTAAATTTATCAGTAACTATGTTACATAGTTTGCTTCCTTAGTTAACGTCAAGTAACCAACTTTTGAGGCAAGTCGGATCCTGATGTATCACTCCGCCGCTCGGCCGAGTAAGTCAGAGTGTCCGCACAGGAAAGTTAGTTGTGATCCATCGGAGCTAGGGAACGGTCGCCGGGAGATGGCCGGCTGAGTGTTTTTTAGTTGGGGCGTCATGGCTGCAGGAAGACGACGTGTTAGATTTGGTAGAGGGGCTGTGAAGCCTAGAGGGCGGATTCGTTAGAAGAAATTGGTTTTATTTTCTCTCTTTTTTTGGCATGCTGCCTTTTCATTTATAGTAACCAGAAGTAGATACTCATAACCGTATAGTCAGTTATTAAGGTAGACAAAGTGTCGGACCAAGTACTACTACTGAGGGCAGGCGGAAAGGCGTAATATGTAGAACAGAAAAATCCACCTCAACTAACTTTGGGCGGGCACTAACTATGTGAATTGCCTTTGTATGGTAAATTTCGTCACAAGAGGTTAAGTAAAAAGATAAAAAAAAAAAAAAAAAAAAATGCAGAGATAATAATTTTTATTTGTTTTTTCATCTGTGGCTGATTAACCTCCCTGCTATCCAGGCATCAGTATAATAGGCACCGCATCTACATCAGCTGGTTTGTTTTCGTTGTGGTTCTGCCCGCTGACTAACGACTTGCAATAGTTATGGACGAGAGAGCTACCTCACCGCGTGCACACAACACCAACCAAGGACGCAACTACAAACAAACGAATCGGACCTAAACTCACAACCATCGCCGTGAACAGGGACATCATAACTTCCAACATCTATATACATAACAACACGGCGGCGAAGCACCCATCACATTCTGGCGCCCGAACAGGGACCTGAGGGAATCAAAGTACCTCGGCGAGGCCCTCGGGCACACGACAACAACCAGCCCTTCCAGTACCAGGACAGCGGCAGCTCGAGGGCAACGGCAGTAGCAGTCACCGGTGGTACAGGAAACAGGTCATGTCAACAAGAGAGAAAAATACAATAACCCAAGTAGAAGAGCTGCAAGGTAATTTAGTAGAAGCAGCAAACAGAAGGAAACAACAGGTTAGTGTTTACCAGTGCGGGTAGGTAGCCATAGCCAAAGTGAGCCGGTCCAAATTGTGCATCGTTTCAGCAGTTTGTTTTCTCTGATGTTGTATTTTTAGTATGTCTTAAATCACACAGAAAAAATTTAAATTAGCAATTAGCATTGTTGCTTATTTTAAGTGGGCACACATTAATTACATTAATACACCTCGTCTCACTTACGAAACCAGTGGTAAATATAATCTAAAATCATGGCAGCTACAGGAAAAAATTTATTAGAATTAATAAAAGCAGTGTTAGAGGAACAGACTAAAACACTGATAGGAGAAGTTAAGGAGGTAAATGAAGAGCTGAAAAAGGAAATTAAGAGTTGTGCAGAAGTGTTTAATAAACTAGAACCGGTTGTAGAGTTAGGCCTAGAGGAACAGAACGTGACAGAGGTGCAGGATAGTAAGGGTGAGGTTAGGCCTAATAATGATATCAATGTTGTGTCACATGAGTGTGTAGTTAAGGTGATTCAAGATAGTGACTGTATAAAGAATGAGATTAGACTAAGAAAAGGCAAATTATTAGTAACTGGGGGGTGAGTCTACAGAAATGGGAAATGGACAGAGCATTCTGTGGGACAGAGAAAAGGTGTGATGACATTATTGAGGTCAGAGAGATAGAACAGTGGGGGGTGCAAGAATGGCACCTGAGTAATGTGCTTGCAGGCCAGGAGGAACTGGGGGTTAAAGTCTGTGTAGTGAAGCGAGAGGTGCAGAGATGTGATGGGGTGCAGAAGAGTCAAGGGATGGGGGGTGCAGGAGTGGACATGGGGAAAGGTTAAAATAAAGATTTACAGCAAAACAATTACCCTGTGTTGTGCTCAGAGGAGAAAGAGGAATGATGTGGTGTGAAGGACTTTTCGACAGGGTACAAAAACATATGTGTAGTATATAATTTTTAATGAAACATTTTACAAATTAATCAAAATTATTTTGTGGGTATGACACCACTAGGGATATGACAATATGGGAATTATGTAATTAAGTACCTTCAGTACGTTAAGAATATTGATTTTTGTGAAGTTTGAGTACGCTTGTTATATAGTTTTTCACCTTGTGGGCAAGGTAGAAGTACCGTATTTACTCGTGTACCCACCCCGCCCATATAAACACTCCACCCTAAATTTGAAAAAGTGCGAAACGAAAAAATTAAAAAAAGTATTTCTGTTCCAGACTTAATATGAAGGCAGCGCAGCGCGCGTGCAAACAACCCACTGCATCTGTGCGCCGCGTCTGCCTGTCTGAGCACCCGGCGATCCGGAGAGCTAAAGTCAAGGCCAGAATGAGTGTCTGTGGTGTGTACGTGTACCGAATGAGTGTGAAGAAGGATGGCGTGTGAAGGGAGAAGAGAATTGGGCGGAGTTTCAACAAGCGCTGTGGTTGGCTGCGGCTTCCTGCGTGCGTGCTGGACGAAAGAAAGAGTAGAAAGAAAAGGCACACAAGGGAATGACCTTCGGAGTCTCAGCCCAGCAGCCAGTGTTGCCAGTCTTCACGTGCGTGGGCGGGCCTTTACACTAGTCACTTTGTTGTTTCATAAGCATGATAGTTGCGTCCAACTTGAGTGGAGAAATAGGCAGAAAAAATGTAGTTACACTGTCGAGTTCAACCTTAAGGTGATAAAGTACGCTGCAGAAAATGGAAAACGCGTTGCCGCCAGAAAATTTGACGTTGATCCAAAATGTGTCAGGCGTTGGATTACTGAGCACGAAAAATTGGAGAAGTTGCCAAAAAATAAACGTGCCTTCCGAAGGAAAAAATGCACGTTTCCTGCAGTAGAAGACGAACTCTACAGATATGTCATCGACACAAGAAAATCGGGATATGCTGTAACAACTGAAATGCTTCAAGTCGAAGCCAATCATATCGCCAGAAGAATGAACATTCCGCACACAGATTTCCGTGCTAGCTACGGTTGGATTTGCAGATTTATGAAGAGGAAAGATCTTTCGATACGACGGCGTACAACAATATCTCAAAAACTGCCCAAACAGTATGAGGAAAAAATATTGGCATTCCAGCGCTATGTTATAGGGCTGCGTAAACAGCATCAGTACATTCCTTCACAGATAGGAAATGCTGATCAAACGCCGGTTTGGTTTGATATGCCAGAGAGCACAACAATTATTCCAGTTGGTGAAAGGTCTGTTTCGATTAGAACGACAGGTGCAGAGAAACAGCGCTGCACCGTCATGCTTGCTATCACGTCAGACGGGCGTAAACTCCCGCCATACGTGATCTTTAATAGAAAGACGATGCCAAAAGAAGCATTCCCGAAAGGCATTGTTGTGCGAGTTCAAGAAAACGGTTGGATGACCGACGACTTGGTCGTAGACTGGTTGAACGTTGTTTGGAATCGATGGCCAGGTGGTCTTTTACGTCAACGTTCCATGCTTGTGCTAGACAGTCTTCGTGGCCATCTCACCGAAAAAGTCAAGACAAGGATTAAAGAAGAGAGGTGCGACCTTGTCACAATATCAGGTGGTTTGACCAAGTTGTTACAACCATTAGATGTTGTTGTCAACCGGCCGTTTAAAAACCACTATACACAGCAGTACAGTGAGTGGATGCGATGTGCCCCACACACGTTGACACCCACAGGAAGAATGAAACGGGCTTCGTTGTCAACTGTGTGTGAGTGGAAAATGCCGCGTGGAATGCCATTCCCGCGGAAACAGTCGTGAAGAGTTTCAAGGTAACGGGCTTGACCAACTCACTAGACGGAACCGAGGACGACGAATTGTGGCAGAAGAACGAGGAAAGAAGTGGAAACGAGAGCGAGGCAGAGGCAGATGATCCTGACAAAGTAGAGGAGGGGAAGTAGAACAGTAACAAGCTGTGTATAGTTATTGGGAGGGGAGGTTGGGTGGTACACGGGTGGTGGTTTGTAGAATAATCTGTGGATGATCAACGTATGATAACATGTACAGTTCTGGGAAATATTGTGCAACTATTACGCCTTTTGTGAACTTGTGTTTATAAATCATTAAATAATATCTTAACTACCGTTAAACTTTCCAGCTTAGTGTACACACAAGAAAATTGCCACATCACTTCTTTACTGTCATCTGTACCGTAAGTATCGTATAATTTTACTTTTTAATCTACAACGTGCAAGTGCGTGCGCACCAGAGAACATTTTTCCCCCCTTATCTCTCTTTTCCTCTTCCCTCACCACTCCGTGTTGAATATTTACTCATCGCCCGATGCGTCTTTGTCCAGCGCTTCCCGGCACTCGGCCTGGCCTGACGGCAAGCACGGGACTTGGTTTAAAAATAGAACATGGTCTATATTACTTATTTTCTTGCTTTCCAGAAAATTTACGGTCTTGGATGGTTTATTTCACAAACTGAATGTAGTTCTGATCCACCATTTAACAATTTTGCTCAGAAAATAACCTAATTTTTTTTTTTTTTAAATTCCGTGTAAACCCCCCAACCCCTGTTTGCAAATTAAAAATTAGTGAAAAAATGTGGGGCGTTTACACGAGTAAATACGGTAACTGAAATGTCAAATTTTTAAACAAAACTTTGGTAATGTACAAGTACGTAATTAGAAATTTCATGACATTGATCAACCCTGAGGTTTATTATGCAGAGATTTGTGAAATAATTTATGCTAACGTAAACAAGTAGTGAAGTTGGTGTAATATGTACAAGCAGAGCTTAATTAAGCAGAAGTTAATAAAGCAGTGGATAAAATAATAATAATTATTTGAGAAATTAAATTTGAAAATGATTAACTTACCTGTACTTGAGGTGTAGCAGCAGTGTAAACAAATGTTGTGGGTTAAGTTTCAGAGTTAAAATTTGGTGAATATAGGGCAGTGTGGTGGTGCTGCTCTTCTGCGACCTCCTCCCTTTTATTAGTAGCGGTCGTAGTTAAAGGGTCGTCTGCAGCTGTTGCGTGTTGCTGTTGTTTATTCAGGGACGTACTCTTCCGTTGCTATTGCAAGTAGTTAGAAGGCAAAAAAAAAAATGGCAAAAATAAGCCTATTATATTGATGTCCGGATAGCAGTGAGGTTAGTCCGAAACGGATAAAAAAATAATAAGAAAAATCATATCATCTGCATTTTTTTTTCTCATTTATTTAACCTTTCTTTTGACACACTTTAACAGACAAAGGCAATTCACATTGCGAGTGCTCGCCTAGAGTTAGTTGAGGTGACTTTTTTTTATCTACAGATCACGACTTGCCGCTTGCCTCCGTAGTGGTAGTTGGCCCGGCACTTTGTCTACCTTAATACCCGGCTATATGGTTATGAATATCGACTGGTTGTTTACTATTAAATAAAAAAGTAGCATGCCAAAAAAAAAAATAATAAATAAATAAATAAAGCTAAGTTTGACTAATGAATCCGCCCTCTAGGCTTCACAGCCCCTCTACCCCGTCTAACACGTCCTCTCCCTGCCGCCATGACGCCCCAACTAAACAAAACACTCAGCCGGCCATCTCCCGGCGACCAGTCACGAGCTCCGATGAATCACAACTGACGTTTACACAGTTGAACAGAAAGACTTAGCCGGCCATCACCCGACAACCGTCCACGAGCTCCGATGTATTACAACTAACCGATGACAAACACAACGAAGAAAAACTTAGCCGGCCATCTCCTGGCGATCGGTCACGAGCTCCGATGAATGACAACTAACTTTCCTGGGCGGACACCCAGACTTACTCGGCAGAGCGGCGGAGGCATCAATCTGTCGTGGATTACCACCTTTTTAGTGTTGTTGCAGATGGCACTACCACCCACATCGATCAAGAAACACCCTGCAGAGCCCCCGCATTCCAGCACGTCCCAATACGTACCTCCAAGCGAGTGAACTCTGACCTGCCTGCCAGATAAATCCATCTTAGCACAGGCTAGCTCAGAGCCTACTTGAAATTTTAAAAGCCAGCACTTCTCTGTTCATGCTTCCAAGCAAGAGAACTACGACTAGCCTGCCACATAAATCCCATTCCAGGAGAAGCAAGCCAAGAGGCTACTTAAAATTAAAAAAAATCCAAACAAGGCAAAATATAAGAAAAAGTAGCTGAGAAAAGCTGCTTGAAATTAAATTAGCTTTAAAATGAGTCCAAACATGATATAAATCCGAAACAATTGACACGTCAAATTAAACAATTTTCTCTTGCTTTAATAGTTGAATTTTAAATTTTGAATAGACTTTTAATGTTAATTTCTCTATTAGCATCCCCAAGTAATATGTTGGATCCTCCCGTATACATCCTTATCCCTGGTTAAGTTGGCCTACTTAATTTGTTATAAACAACAGAAAAAATTATTAATTAGGACAAAAAAAATTAAATTACTGTATGATAAGAGGCCAAGTAAGTGCTATGTGCCAGTGCACGTCACAGTAGGATAGACAATTATGGTAACGGGAAGAAGTCAAGGGAGTTAATGTTTGTATTTTGAGGTTACAACTGGTTAATATAATTGTGAGTTTCATTAAATTACAGTAGAACTCCAATTATCCGAACTCCGACTATCCGAATCGCCGATTATCCGAATCACAAAAAATTGTCAAAAAAAAATTTAAGTGCGCTATTATTCTTCCCCCCGCGAAGCCAGTGTTTGCGCGTCAAGTCTTGACTTGACTTGTCTTAACTTGCCGTTGTGCCCCCGCGAAGTCAGTGTAGGCACAACGGCAAGTTAAGACAAGTTCCGGCGCATTGCAGTCACGGCGCACCTGTCATTGTTTGTTTTGATTAGCCAGTGTGCTA
>PNEQ01030697.1:0-29064 GCA_003012365.1 Medauroidea extradentata
ATTAGCCATCTATTGCTGTCCAGAGGTGGAAATACTGTATTTAATAAAACAGTCCATAGTACGTTGCAAGTCTCAGCAATTATTTTACCCACAGTATTGGGAGCCACAAGAAACTGATAAGACATACTTCGCATATCATTGCCCGATGCAAGATATCTGAAAAAAAAAAAAAAAGCAAATTTATTAGATTGGGGATTGGGATGCAATACTAAATAAATATGAAATTGATGCTGTGTCACATGCTATAGAACATGGTATGTATGATTTGTGTAGCTGCTCACAAAAAAGTTTTTCTGGGCCAGATCTGAAATCAGGGATTCGACATCATGGATAGGGATTTATACACTAGCTCATATCTAGCCCAGATCTGGCCAGTTTCAGGTATAACTTTTTTTTCCATACTGGTGGCAAATTGAAGTATATTTATGCTAGGCAAGGCCAGGTTTGTTGCCCTTTCAAGAGAGCCAACACAGCCTAGATTTTTGGCAATCATTACAATACCATGTCACAATTTTTAAATTATATTTTACTTAGTAGTTGGCATTCAATATATTGTTTTGATATTTTATTTTATGCTTACCTCAAAGTTATGGCTAATCTCTCCCCTGGGGAAATACTATCCCTGAGAGAGTATTTCTGTATGTGTGGCGATACAATTGACAACAGTTTGTCGAATCTAGTCGGGTCCATCCTCAGATAGTTAGTGAAAAGAGCTCTGTCAGTTTCCCTCAAACGAGGTATTAGGTTAAACCATGCTCCTCGTTGACATCTCTCTGCAAATATAGGCCTAACCCAATACCTACGTCTGTTTTGCCGATTTTCGACTTCTCTCTTTCTCCTTTGATTGATCAATAACAGTAAAAGCAACCTTTTATTAATCGCTGGCATGACGAAACTGTTACGAATCGTTCACAATTAATTTTAAAGCTTCCCGCCTTTTATGTAAAAAAAAATAGTTAAAGTTTACGACTGAATTCCCTCTTCCTTAAAAAAATTATCTTTAATTGAGAAAGTTCGGGTGGGTTTAGTGGTAGTCCTGTTGCTTCGTAAATTGTGCCGGACCGACTTGTGTCGGACGATTGTGAATCGGTGTCTGTTGCCGGACAGGAAAATAGACGGATGAAAGACGGACGGACGGGCGACTGACGGATGCGGCGGATCATTGTGACTCCAGCTTTACTCTTCTTTTCATGCACTTCACGTAATAGTGTAGCAGTCGTAATCGAGTGACTTATTTTGTGTGAAATGTCTCGGAAGCGTAAACGTTTAACTTTATTAGAGGATAAATTAGCTGTGATTAGGATGCATGAAAAAGAAAAATTAAGCGTCCGTGACGCTGCTGCGAAGTTCGACGTGGGGAAAACTCAGATTGCCGACATAATAAAAAATAGAGAAGCAATACTGAAGTCGTGGACGGAGAATAGCTGCGATTCCAGCAAACGTACATTCCCAAAAACGGATGGACTGACCGTAGATACACTAACGTTTTAGTGGTTTTGTAGTCTCTGTTTCTTTCTTTCTGAGGCTGTGACGTTTACTCGGCAGATTCATAGTGTAGAAAACGTTTTTTTTTTCATGCCTTTCATTCAATTAAGTGAGCCGTATGAAAATACTCGAGTTTAGCCGAATGCATATGGAGTAAGGATTTGTTCACACACACGTTTGGAACAATGGAAAAATTAGGGTGACATGAGCTGCAGTTAACGTAAATTATGCACCACAAAACATTGGCATCAAACTTTTTTTTTTTAATTATTACCCACGTCGATCTCGGAAACTTTGACACACGACTCGGAAATATTTCACGTGCCGAACCGGCTGACAGTGCGAGCGAGAGCGAGCGACGTGTAGACAAAGCACACTGTCTCGTGCTCGTGCGCGCCAGTGTGTGTGGATGAGTCACGTCGGCCAACCAGCTGTATCGGCGCGTGGTAAGATTTATTGCCGTACATCGTCGAAAGGTTTTAAAATTTCTCCGAAAATACCACAAAAATTCGGCCTTGGACTAGCGAGAGTTTAACACAGTATAGAGTTAAGAAAATTATGTAGGTCTACCATTTTTGTATTTAAATTTTTTATATATGTACTATATTTTTTATATACTAAGTTACTGTAATTCCTAATAGCGGACACTTCTCAATACCGGACATTTTTTTATGCACCAGAGGTGTCCGGTATTGGGAAGTTTCACTGTACTTTGGAACAATAAGGTATGTGTCTAGCACTTTTCATCCAGTAACCGTAACATTTTGAGAGTAGAAGTCTCAGTATACGAACTGATATATTGTAATGGAATTACAGTTATCTGTTATCAAGTGTGTTTTAATACTTGCCTGGAACTTTAAAAGTGGAACTGTAATTAATCAATTTTAAAGCTCCAAATTAACATGTAAACCTGTTATTTTAATTTAGGATAGTATTTATTATTTTTTCAGCTGTATTTGGAAAGAGTACTGCTTACTGAGGTATTCAGCAGAATATCTATGTTAAGGAATGTTAATCAGTAACTTACTGTGGTGAATTATTTTTGCTAAGTAAGAGAAGTTTTTTGCTTTCTCTGATGCGATTGTTTGAACCGACACAATTTTCGACATCCTTTTATCCTTCTTCCTGGCTGGACTCCAATACTGATAAAGATGTTAGCGGCAGGCATTTAAGATGACACCTGTTACTGCCGCCGTCCTAAAGATAGGAACTCTTTGGGAGTGAGTTTAGGTTGTGTATACATTTTATAAAAGTATTGCCGTTTTCTGAAGAGGCACCAACTTTTATAGTTAATTAGCTGTTTTTTAGTGCACTTCAAGGCAACGTGGGAAGCACGTAATACAACGCTCACGAACCTCTTATGCTAACTTTTCATGAAAAATATACTTTGGCTTTGCTATAACTAGTGGAAAACTGTTAACTAAATTTTGAACTCTAAATTTATTATTTTCATGCCTCTATCTCTGTTGCATTTTGGGCAAATTTTAACATGGTGAAATTACCTTGCAGACTGGGAACTCTTTAAGTCTAGCCAGAGGTATGAGTAAAGTGCCCTTGCTCATGCCGACTGAACGAAGCCGAGGAAAGTTTATGTGTTAATGTTTGGTGGAAGCATAGTAATGTGTTTTTGTGTCAAGTTGGGAGAATTAATTTTCTAAAATTCACGTAACTTTTCATGTAGGGAATAGCACCTAATATGAGTATCTTTCGCTATAGTCATCAGTTCTTTTGTTCAAATAAAATTGAATATTTTTCTATCAGTAGTGTACTGTGTCCTTTTAATGTAGTGTACTATTAGACTGTATGTACAACTAGCTAAGAATCCACTACGGCATACAATATTAATGAAAAATATTGTGTATACATGAAAGCACGGCACACCGTGAAATCCTCACAGCCTATAATTTAATAAAGAAATGCCTTAACAATCCACTACAGAATGGCCTCCCATACATATTCGAAACAATTTTCACAAAAAAAGGTTGAGTGTTCAAAAGTTTTAACTACACAGTTTTAAAAAGAAAGTCTAAAGCCGACTTTCCACTGGTTCGTGTTTGGGCTTGCATCCGTATTGCAGCGTTATATTTGACGTCATAATAGGGGAGAGTGCCGCACATCCAGTTGTGGATAGGGCTTGTTTGGTGTTTTGAAGGCAGGCTCGGATGGATCGCTTTTGAGGCGAACCTTTGGGTTGATGTGAGTATAGTTCAGAGAGGCTACCTAGGTTCTGCTCGGAAAGGGTCGGGCAGTGGAAACGGCTCTCACGCTGTAGAGGCAAGACGTGCTTGGTATTCTCCACACTTCGTTCAATAATCGGCGACATGTCCAGAAAAGCTGTAGGGACATGTAGATTACTGGTCTTTTAAAAACGTACAATATATGTATAGTTATATTTTTAAAATTTTATACGAAGACAGTTTGATGACATGATCGACCAGCTATTACGCTGTAAACATTTTTGCGGAAGATATAGTATCGTAGGTATGCCAAAGTTAAAGATTAATATGCAAACCGACATATTCTCTTTTTAAAAATTGCTGAAATAGTAATGTTATGTCTTATAGTGATTATGTACGTGGGTGAATTTTTTTAAGATGGTACAAATTTTAATTTTAACCGAGCAATGACAAAGCATTTGTGCTATGTTGTGTGAAACTATTTTAAATTAGTCATTTATCTTTTGGTTGTAGTCCATATTTGGGTATACATTTTAATATTCGAGTAAAATGTTTCATTACAGTTATGAGTACTGTAGCACTAAAAATATTATTTTTTTAACTTTTCTATTGCTACAAAAACTATTTGAAAACAGTAACCAATTAACATGCATTCTCTTTTGTATGGCAGACTAACACTTCCACAAAGTATTAAAAAGAAATTCTCTATTGTACGTTTTATATTTTTGTGATGCACTTATAAAAATAAATTTCAATGAAACTGCAGAAAAAATAGAAAGAGTATTATGATTTATAAAAAATAAATGCAAGATCTATTAGAATTTAAAATATCTGTACTTTTATGTATTAATTTCAAAATAGTTGAAATTGCATTTCTTCAGGCATGAGAAATGTCGTGAACAGTCCTGGTTACCTTTCACTTTTTTGGGATACTACCATTACATTCAGTTGCTGCTCCATCCTAATCTCATTTCACCTACATCTACAGCATAAAAAAACTGCCATATTTTAAAGAAATAGAAGACGTAGATTTACTTTACGCACAGTGTTTAATGTTTAAGTCTTCTTAATTGTGTTGGAAAAAAGAAGCAATAATTTCTTAATTTATTTATTTTTATAATGTAGTGTTTTTAAAAACTTTAATTACTATCAATTTGTGAAATACGCTCAAAACACAGATGAAAAATGGGGATTTCAATAGGTCTAATACAAATTTGTGCCCATAGTATTATATACAAAGTGGAAATTGTGTTGACTTCTTTTAAAAGAAAATATGCTGTTGAAGACAATGTCACGTTAGTTCCCGATTAACTTAAATGTTATTTTGTGAAATTTGCTGAATTTATGGCTTCTTATTGAGAAATACATTCGTTAGTTAGTTCGTATTCCTTTGCAAAATGTAATAACCTCGGTAATGCCTACAATCTTTTGTTTCCCAAAAAAAACTATGAATTCGTCGTGTGGCTTCGCATGTGCTGTTAAGTACCACATAAAAAGTTACTTCGTAAAAATTCCATCAAACATAGAATACTTTTTAGTTATACATACTTCAAACTCTGAAAAAAATTATGTCCTCATGTGTTAATCTGCTGATGTTTAGGTTAATATTAATTTTTGTATGGTGTAAATGATGATTTGTGCATGCTGGCCGAATTTGCACGTTTAATGCCCATGAGTGATAGCTACCGTTTAAAAAATTAAACAATTGTTGCATTATTGTATTCTCATGTACATTTGCCATACTTGTACATTGGACATACTCGTATTGCACTTAATTCAACTGTAAATAAGTACCATATGTGTCGAAGTATGCTGATAAATCCTTAGTTAACTTAATAGTCTATAGCACGCAACAAACATTAGAAGTTTAGTATAGCTTTGAATATTAACCCTCATTATTTATGTTAAAACAAATAACCGTGCCTGATTCTGGTTTATGATAATGTTTTGTATGTTTTGTACTATATGTTGTGCTGGAGTTTATTTCCTAGCCCATGCATTTTAGACTCTGGATTGAGCCATGTACTATGTATGAACTTATCCTCAGGCAGGAAGTGCTTTAATTTGCGATGGACGCTTGTGTGAGCGCCATTCTCCATTGTATATTACGTCACCGGCCCGCCTCAGCCTCGGGCGAGGTCTGGTGTCTTCGGAGTCGCTCGTGCCCCCACTTCAGTTTCCCCCTTTCCCCTCTTCGCTACTCCCGCTTCCCACCCACCGGTGCCTACTCGCTTGCCTTGGCCCAGGACTCCGATGTTATCCTCGGTCCTGACCGGTTGCTTTGTCCTCTCTGCACTACGTCAGTAAGTTTGTTTATACTTTTGCGTTCTGTTATATATTTGGTTTGTTCGAACTATGTTTTCTCGGTAAGTCGCGTGTCTACCTATTTTGAGTTTTGTTAATTTTTCGGTTTGTTTAGTTTCTACCGACAGCGTGTCAAGGGGTCGCGTGACATATACTAATTTAATTATCCTTTGTCAATATGTGTTTTGAATGGGAACTACACGAGTGAAATCTATATTATTTAAAATGCTTTGTATGAATTTACAATAGAGCACGTACCTGTATTCTTGTAAGTTGACTCCACTGTATTTTGAAGGTATTAACAACCCTGACTCTCCATCCCGTCTTGTGTTCGTGTCCAAGTGGGCACAATGTTATCTTATGGTGAAAAATCCATGTCGGAAACTGACTAGGACACGTTGCCTGCACCACCCAATCTGCCAGGTTGGGACTCGGATACACAGACAGTGGAAAGGCTATTGTCCATCATTCGCTCCCCCACCCTGTCCTTGCGTGGGATTTCTTGCACCGAAGGGTTTTATGTATTTTGACCTGCAGTAGAAATGGCCTGGACCGTCGGTAGACACGCATCGCCTCGGAGGATCCTCTGGTGCCTGACATCACCATGCGCGCCCAAACATGCACCAGTAGAAATCCGGCTTAAGCCCGAGTGCCACACATGTGTGTTAACAGGGCTGTAACAGTTCTGGAAAACCTGGAAAAGTCGGAGAATTTCAAAATGATTGGGGAAAACTGGGAATATTCTGGGAAATTACTTCTAGTAACTGGAAATTCAAGATTGTAGCACAAACTTTAGGCTTAGCAATATAAGATATAATTTTGCAGGATCTCGTGGTTGTTGTCTAGCTGTCTAGCTTGGCTTCTGGGCTGGAGCAATTTCTTCGTGATTGCAGGCTTAGTGATTGACTTATCAACAATTGCACAACCATTCACAATGTGAAATATTATGTTAACAATTTATTTTAAAAATACTTCTATTTATTTTTATGTTGTTTTATGTGGTATTATGTGGTTCTTATGTTGTTTTTATGTTGTTTTTTATGTATTTGTGTTCCCCTGACTGTTGTTTGTTTATGGGGGTAAATTTCAAGGCCTTCGGGCTGTTTTTGCCCTCTGTAAATTTGTTGTAAATAAATAAATAAATAAATAAAATAAATAAATAAAATAAATAAATAAAACTTACTGCTGTTTTCTGGAATATGGTTTAGCTGAATGTGTCAAACACAAGTAACTTCTGTTATACAGTTGTAAACAGCAAAGTTTTTAAAATTGGTTTTCAAAAACAATTCTGCAAATTTATTTATTTGAACATGTTAAGTTATATTATTGGAATTTTTTATTCCACTAAAATTATTATAAATTCATAATTGTTGTCTGGAAAACCTGGAAAAATCAGGAAAATTGGGTCCAGAAATTCTATAGCAACCACGTTAAGTTTATCACTCCAGAATCACATATTCCTTTGATTTGGGGTAGCAGCCCCCATGCGCATATCCGTGCACGGTTGCGTCACATTAATTTCTGTCACAAAAATGGTCAGACCTGCGCACTCGACCCTTCCAACAACCTACTGTGCACTCGCCCCAGCAAATTACATGCATCTAAACCACCAGATTTACAATTTCCTCTACAAACATCCCCAGTGTAACATCTGCCTGATACACACACGAACACAACTGAAATATACATGAATTGCCCGATTTAGAAAACACTCGCTGTCCTAGTTTTCAAAAAAGTAAACCAATAGGCTTAAAACAAAACTACGTCTCACTACTTGACCAACAGGCCACAACATTACAAAATAATAAACCAATAAAACAAAACTACATCTCGCCACCTGGCCAATGGGCCACAACAATGTACTATATACCGTAGCTGAAATTTAAAATTGAATTTGTAAGTACATTGGTAAATAATTTAAGTAAACACAGGTCTTTTATCCTCCCCAATCCCTTCCAAGCATGGTTACCTTAGAAAATATATGCGTAAATTACAGTGGCTAATTAGGTAATACATATGTAATCTTCATGAAATTGCAATAATTTAAAGTTAAATAAACACTCATTTTAGTTCTAAGACTGCAATCCCACAAACTGTAATTTATGTACTTTAGGCGATCACTGTTTGCAGCTCTCTGATACAGTAAGTGTGGAGTACCTGGTACTGACGTAGGGTGTGACTGCTTAAACCGTCCTGTATATTAGTGCCTTATGTAAGAGGTGGTATGAGAGGTCATGTGCTGTGGGCAGCATATAAAAGGTGTGCCGGGTCGACTGTTTCAGTAAGTTAGTGACACAAAGAGTTATCCACCTTGTATCTTATTGTGCAGTGCACGTAGTAAGTTATCGAGCAACTGTCCTGCCTTGTGTGAGTGTGAGGGCTAAGAGTGCCAGTTTTTGTAATACATATTTGTGTATACCAAGATTACAAAGTGTGATTCACTGCGTAGGCTTGGGAAGCAGAATAAAACAGTTGACCACATAGTTCCAGGAGGGATACTGTGGGGACGTCTGGTCACTGTAAAATGTAATTTATTTTTGTATGTTGAGTCAGGCTGTGTGGTTAATCCAGCTGTAGACTGTAAATAGCGGTTGTTATGGAAGGTGTGCGTAACTTGTGAACCATTTAATGAAAGTCTTGAAATGCCAGGTATTTTTGAAGCAGTTATTAAGCTTGATATTTTTAAAAGTTAACTGCAATGGGACTGAGAATGAGAGAGTTTGGTCAGCGTTTAACATCGAGGTCTTCAGCGCTGATGAGAGTGACATGAGGGTCATTCCATGGAAAATCACCCAAGGGTGGTTGCTTACCCATTTTGAAAATTTTTAAAATTTCGTCACATAAAAAGTACGTATTCCAACAGTGCAAATCCGTAGTTATTGAATTTTATCTGCCGCCATTTTCATTTTACAGACCAAGATGGCTGCTGCTGTGTACCAAAATGTACGTTTTCATGCCTTTACGTATTGTTTAACATCTTAATTTCAATAAATAATACAAAGTCATGTGCAATGTTATTGCGAAGAGGATATTTAGGGCTATTAATAATACCATTAAAAATAAACAGAATGTTGTTTATGTGTCATCATATATAGACATGAAAGTTGACCTTGGAACTGACTTTTTTTTATATTCATCTGCTCCTACTTTATTTCCAAATTGAAAAATCACAATGAAACCTTGAAGCAAGTGAGTCTACATGGAGTACTTGGCAATGATGATTTGTCAAAAGAATGTTATCAATCCCTTCTAGGTGAAAAAAATTGCTAAATTGGTTGGTTTTGGTAAAAATCCATTTTTTGAGGAGCTGTAAAAAAAGGCACAAGTGCAAAAACTCTGTGAAAATTTGGCAAAATATTGCCATGGTTACCCGCAACACGTCACTAAAATGTCTTTGTTTTTTTTTTCCAATCGGTTTATTCTCTGTAGCAGACTAAAGATGTAAAAAATGCTATTTTAGGTGTTAAATTTGCATTAACTGTTATTATTATTATTATTATTATTATTATTATTATTATTATTACGCTACATTGTAATTTATTCCTCTCTTATTTGGCACTTTTAAGTTAAATGTGAAGTATTGAATTGTATTTTCAAAAATAATAATGTTACAAAAGTCACAGGTGTTTACAATGTAGTTTGTCCTTATCAGCTACTTTCGTCACTGAAAAAAAAAAAAAAAACATTTTGAGAAAATTGTTCTATTTCATAATAAACTCACTTTCCTAAATGTTTGAACGAAAGTATACTTAATTCTTCACTTAGTTTTGGATCAATGTTATGACATCTACCAGTTGTAGCCAAACTTAATTCAATGGGGGAAACAACACGTAAAATGTGATTTTTCTTGACCCACACTTTATCACTAGATGTGAGTTTGAAGGATGTGTTGGGGCCTGCAGGATGGAAAAACATAACAAAGTATTCACTTTGGTCAGGCGAAATGTGTTCCACCTTTTCTAACCACCACTGTGAATCATAAACACATGCTGCATAGTCTTTTAGATTTACATCTAATTTTTTATATTCTTGCTGAATGAAACAAACTTGATGGTCATCAGACAATGAAGTTGTGGATACTTTAATCTTAGTTTCGCTTATTGGAATAAAAGCATGTGAATCTCTTGTATTAGGAATAACTTTTGCTTTGGAGAACCGTTGGAATAACATGTCTTTTTTGTCCTCAATAACTTCTTCTGATGAATATAGGAAATTTATTGCAGTTATATTTTCTGAACAGTAGTGAAACCTCTGCAGAGGAATGGTTATTGGTTCTGCATTCACACGCTTAGCTTTAGAAACTTTTGTTTTTAGTGTACCACCTGTCCCATCGCAAGCATTCGTACCATGGGATGTGGCAAAAAAAATGCCACTCAGCATCTATGCCAAAGTCAGTTTTGTGATGACATAGGTTAATAAAATTCTTCCTGTTTTTATATTTGGCTGAGCATCCATCTGAAAAAAAGTCACTTTCTCGATATTTGTGATGAGTTTAAAAAGTTCAGTAATGAGAGCTTATTGAAAGCAGTAGACAGATTCAGTTGTGACTTGCTAATTACACAAAAGCTTTTAGATTTTACTGTAGCTTCATTATCCATGTCACACTTGAAATATGCCACAAAGAGATGTATGGTAGCTTGGCAATTTACCTAATGATAGCTCTGAATTTCATGTAGTATCACAAGGTAAAATTTTCAGAAAAATTCCCTAGAACCAAAAACTCATTTAATTTCAAATTATTTAAAATAAACTCAGACATTTGGTGTATTTTTTTTAAGCAGCAGTGGAAAATTGTGTTTCTTCAAAGAACTCTGGTTACTTGCACACGGTCATAAGTTCACACATGTCTACAGTTACCCACTGATGTTTGATTTCAGTTTCATAGTCATCAACAGTATCATCATCTTCATCTTCTACCTCCTCTTCATTTTTGCACAAACCTTATTTGACTTCTTTTCCAGTCGGGCAGAACTAACACTTATTGAACATACACTTTTCATTGTTAAGTCACATGTGAGTAACTATAGGTGTTCTTTGTAAATGAAAGAACCATTTCTTACAGCACTGACCATTAGTTTGACATTTTGATGGCTCATGCACACACACACATTGTGAGTTCCTTTAGGTCCTGCTTGGATACACAATTTTGGTCGAAGTTTTGCAAATTTTGAAAAACCTTCACATAAAGAAGGGTGGACTTATTTGAATTTACTGTACAATTCTTTCAAATTACACAGAGATTTTGGTTCCATCTTCTGTCCTAACACTTACAAAATCTTTCTTATCTGGACATTTCCTGCTGTCGTCTTCATCCTCATAAAATGCAATTACTTTTTGAGAAATAGTTTTCGAAAAATGTTTCATTTTTCAATTAATTTTTTTTAGATAAAATTCCATTTTTCTTTACTAGTTTTCCTGTACTCATGACCAATTATTCACTCACACCAAACTCAGCCATAACTTTTTGTTTACTCCAGCTTGAAGGTAACAAACTTAGTTTGTATATTGATTTCATCCTTTACTGATGTAGCTTGTTTAATTTTTTTCTTAAGCTTGTTTATTAATATAATGTACTCATCCAAATTAACCACCTCCCCAAAAAATCTTCAACGTAAGGTACATCAAAAAACGTTGACAATTTCTTTCCTAGGGTCTTTGCTATTTTCTCGACTTTTCTTGCAATGACAGTCATTCTTTTATCAGAACTCAATTTGGCTACTTTTAATGGAGACTATCCTAACAACTGACAAGATATATTTACATTTTCTCTGGTTTGTGAATTGGGTTCATAATCTAAATCACTGCTATCACTTGCACGACTAAGATATTCTTGTCCAACAGTTTGTATGTAGAGATTTCCCTGGAATAATTTTAATGTTTTTCTTCTTAGCTTCATTGTATATTTCAGTATTTATTTCTCTAAGAGATTTTCTAATTCCCTTTTAATGAATTAGCAATGAATCTGACCAACAATTTCCAAATGAGGGTTATACTTTTGCAGCATTTTTGCACTATGATAATCACAAACACATTCAATGTTTCTGGTATTAAGTCTTACTTGATGAAGTAGCTTGTCATCCTCTTCAAATTCATTGATCTGCCTGATTCTTTGACTCTCACCATAAGCAGTCTTATGACCAGGTTCATTCAAGACAATTCCTACGGAGCACTCCATTGTAAATAATTTCCATAAAAATTAACTTTAAATAGATATCTAACTTACATACACAGTGGTGTGAATTAAATAAGTTACTGACTACAAACCACTTTACAACCACAAACACTGAACACAAAGTGCCTAAGCTACATCTGCTCAAGTCTACTTCCAGACTGACACTGGCTTGCGAGTAGCAGTTCCTGCCCTAACATGCTCAGACCAGTGTACAGGCATGCTCATAATTGAGTACACGAAGCTAACTAGGAACTTCTTTAAGTAGTATAGCAATATAATATTTGTTGGCAATTAGAGGCATATTTATGCCAAGTATATGACAAATAAATTACTAAGTAGTGTAATTATAATAATAAAATTAATAATAGTAATAATAACAACAGTTAATTCAACTTAATTACAATAGTGCTTTTTTTCTTCTTCTTCTTTTTTTTCTCTTTTTCTTTATCTTTTTAAGTCTGCCACAGAGAATAAACTGATTCAATAAACACACAGATATTTTAGTGGTGTGTTAAGGGTTATTTATCATGGCAATATTTTGCCAAATTTTCAGAATTTTTTAATTTCCTACCCCCCCCCCTTTTTTTTTATTAGCTTCTAAAAAATGGATTCTTCCCAAAAACACCGAATATAGGAATTTTTTTCACCCAGAAGGGATTGATTACATTCTTTTGACATTACATCGTTTCCAAGTATTCCATGTAGACTTATTTGCCTCAAGGTTTCATTGTGTTTATTCAATTTGGAAAGAAAGTAGAAGTTAAAAATAAAAATTAATAAGTTTCAAGGTCAACATTCATGTCTATATATGATGACATAAACATTTATTTTATTTTTAGTGGCATTATTAATAGCCCTAAGTCTCCTCTTTGCAACGACAATGCACATGGCTTTGTGTCTTTTATAGATATTAAGACATGAAACAGAACGTAAAGGTTTGAAAATGTAAATTTTGGTAAACAGCTGCAGCTGTCTTGGTCTGTAAAATGAAAATGGCAGCAGATAAAAATCAGTAACTACACGTTTGTAAAATTGGAATATGTACATTACATGTGACAAAATTTCAAATTTTTTAAAAATGTGTCAGCAACCAAAACAATTGAGATTGGATGATTAACAATGGAATGACCCATGAGGTGAGTGTACAGCGGCGCCAAAATGAAGGGGCTGGGAAAATGGGATATCCCAGAGAAAGTCTCGCTAACCAAGGGCATCGTCTAGCACGATTCCCACATGTGAAAATCCGGGGACAGACACCGCGGGGAACCGATTCTGGATCGCCTTGGTGGGAGGCGAGAGGTCTGACTCCTCGACCACCATGGCCCGTGCAGTAGGAGTTTACAATTAGAATTTATTGGGTTGTTGCCATACGCCATTCATTGCTTATGTTTTGCTGTTCAAAATTTGTGTTGAATGACAAAGTGTAAAAAAAACACAAAACAAACAGAAAAAAGCAATCCCAGAGGAATTTTCAGATTTTATACATATACACGTAAGACATATATGACAGCAAGAATTCTAAACATTTTGGTGTTCCGACCAGCTGTGTCCTCGGCCTGAAGAAAGGGAATAATAGCAATTCCCAAAATGTTGCATTTTTCGTTGTTTTTACTTTGTGTTGTGTGGTTTCTTGTCTTTTGGTTGTTGTCCACTGTTCACTGTTTTTTGTCTACTTCCATCTTTATTCATATGGGGAATCTGGTTTTTTTGTGCCTGTCTTTTGTGTCCGGGTGTTGTTTTTTGACTGAATTCTATTTTTAGAATTCTTGATGTCCAATATTTTTTAAAAAAATCTAACAGAATTCCTTTGGGATTGCTTTTTTTTGTTTGTTTTGTGATTTGTGACCTTTTCTGTGTTTTTTGCACTTTGTCATTCAACACAAGTTTTGATCAACAAAATGTGAGCGATGACGTATGTTCACAATCCAATAAATTCTAATTATAATGCATATTCACAAGATTGTAAACAAACTTTCGTATTATTCTCACTCCCCCCCCCCCCCTAACATTTGTTAATTTTTTTATGTAATTACGTGTGAATTATGGAAGTTTTTTTGTTTTATCTGTTTTTCTCCATCTTGTCAAACCATTGTCACATTTGCTTCGTTACAAGCTTTATGATTGAATTCTTGCAATAGTTTGGCAATGTAGATCCCTTGGCTTGACCTTCGAAAAATTTTTGAAGTTGACTTCTTATAAAAAGGAAACCAATTTGGAAGAAAAAGAAGGCTTACCATAGGTTTTTTTTTTTCAAGAAGTTAATGTTTATTGTACCTGTTTTTACTATGTAACTGTTCTTTGATGCTACAAAATTTTTTAGAGCTTTTCCTGAATCCTTCCTGCCAAATGCTGGGGTGGTTCCTTGTAGCATACCATGATATGTTCCTTACCTGTTCTTAATTATCAAATTTATTAGTTCTGTCTCTAATGACCTCATCATCAATGAGACATAAAGTCCTGTTTATCATCAATTTACATACAATATTTTTCCGTAAATATAAGCCTTTGTGCATGTATTGATAAGGTTGTAATTTTTCTAACAGAATCAGCAAAGGACCATCCATATTTCATCAAGCGCAACAAGAACCACATGGTACCAGTCTATCTTTACCTTCGATTACGTGGGCAAGTTAAGATAACCCAAGTGAAATGTGTACAAGGTGATATCTGGGTAAGTACGTTGTAGAAAAAAAACACACACTCTCTCTCTCTCTCTCTCTCTCTCTCTCTCTCTCTCTCTCTGCCGTATATTAAGCACACCATGGGGATCGTCTGCTAAATTGGAGACAAAAATTGTTAGTGGCAAAAATGTTGTATGATGACATTTTACATGCACAATGTGGCAACACAGCACGGAGTAAGTTGCCTCTTGCGCTCAACAACTGCTGTTCTGACTATCGTATTATGGTTGCAGGTTCAATCTCTTAGCAGGCCAAACATGAAACTGCATTTACAAGACGTAACAAAATAACACCTTGACGTGGAGCACAAGAGGAGACTTTCTCTGTGCTGTGTTTTACATAAAATTTTGTCGTACATTTTGTCTATAAACATTTTCATCACTAATTTAGCCCATTATTCGCATGGTTTACATATTATACTGCTGTTTCCGGACACCCTATGTGTGTGTACGTATGTGTGAGTGAGTGTGCATGCGAGTGTGTATAATGAATACTCATTAACTCTTTTTAGCCCAACTTTACATGTTTTTCTTTTATAACATTTTCATCTCATTGTACATCCAACTATGCTACTGTAATAGCAAAAAATGTAACATACATCTACGTTGAATTGTCTTAAACCTTGGCTAAAGTAATTCATGAGACAGATGGTATAATTATTTATGTATTGTTTTACATACATGTTATGACCTATGTGTATGTTAACGTGCATGTACTTGCAATAGAATCAGTTTAATATTATGACCGTATCAGATGCAGATTGTGTGTGTTTAGTTAAGTTACAGACTCCTAATTTGCTCGTATTGCAGTATTTTTACAGCTAATTTTGATTCTTACTTACAAACTAGTGATATACTTAATTCTATTTTCCAATGTAGTCAAATGTGATTTGGCTTCTTTATTAATTATGATGGTAAAAAAATTATTTTCTGATCTTAATACAAAATTTTGTGTGTAATTATATAAACATGTAAATAAAGCAAGTCCTGGTGAATACACAGTAAGTACAATTACTGTGTTTGTAAAAAGGGTGCAACAGCATATAAATTTAAAACTGTATTTATGAGAAGGGAGCATAACAGCAGTTACTGTGTGAACCACGAATGTTGTCTAGTGAGCAGCAAGTTTGGTGTGAGGAGTTAAAAAAGTAGGAGACTACAATGCTAACTTGAAATTTGTGACATTATGTTACGTCACGTAGACAGTCTTCAAGTTTCTCGGAAGTACATATGATTTAAGAGGTGTTAATGATTGGAAAGCAGATTCCAGACACTTTATAAAGCCAATATTTTGCAAAATCGTTTTGTAGAAACTTAAGAATGAATGATTCTGTGATGTAGAAAAACAATTTGTGAGTTTCATTAAACATAAAATTGATGGGATGCCAATTTCTCAGAGGCTAATAAGAAATCGTTCTAACGTTTGTTCACCACAGATTTCACTTTTAATGTAATTGAAAGTGACAAAATGCTTACGTAATCAAATAACTTGCATTTTAAAAAAGATACTGGTAATTTTATAAGAGATGATATTCAGAATTATGTAATTTAAATATTTATCTCACAAATTATTACTGTACATTTTCTTTTGCAAGGGTGGTGAATAATTTACTTGAATATTTCTTTGAGATATTTTGCATATTTGCATATTTCGGCCAAAAATCAAAACTTTTTCTTAATCTGATGAGCCTCCGAATGCCACTACGCCAGCATGTACCCCATCTTAGTCTGTGGATATGTTGTGGCATACGTTAGTCACTAATATATATGTGGTACTTAACAGCACATGTGAATCCACACAATGATTTCATAGAGTTTCTTGGGAAACAATAGTTTCCAGGCATTACTGAGGTTGTTACATTTTCCAAAGGAACACAAAATAACTAACCGATGTACTTCTCAATAAGAAGCTGTAAATTCAGCGAATTTCAACAAAGTACACTTAATTAAGTTAATCGCGAACTGACGTGACTTTGACTTGAACAGTGTATTTTCTTCTAAGAGAAGTCAACGCAATTTATTTTTTGTATAATAATGCTATTAGCACAAATTTGTATTAGGCCTGTTGAAATGCCCATTTTTTATCTGTGTTTTGAGCATAATTCAGGAATCGATAGTAATTTGAGTTTTTAAAAGCACTACATCATAAAAATACGTTAATTAAGAAATTCCTGCTTTTTTTTTTTTTTTTTAACACAATTATGAGGATTTTAACATTAAACATTGTGCGTAAAGTAAAGCCACATATACTATTTTTTTTAGAATATAGCAGTTTTCTTATGCTGTAGACGTAGGTGAAGTGAGATTACGACGGAGCAACAGCTTAATGTAATGGTAGTATCCCAAAAAAGTGAAAGGTAATCAGGACTGTTCATGACATTTCTCACCCCTGAAGAGTTGCAATAGCAACTATTTTAAAATTAATACGTTAAAATACAGAAGTTTTAATATTTCTTGCATTTATTTTTATAAATTATAGTTCTCTTGATATTTTTTCTTCAGTTTTATTGAAACTTATTTTTATAAGTGAATCATAAAAACATAAAATGTACAATAGAAAATCTCTTGTTAACACTTTGTGAAAGTATTAGCCTGTAATACAAAAGAGAATGATGTGTTAATTGGTTACTGTTTTCAAATAGTTTTTGTAGTAATGGAAATGTTTTAAAAAAATCATATTTTTAGTGGTATTCATAACTGTAATAAAGCATTTTGCTTGAGTGTTAAAATGTATACCCAAGTATGGCCTACAGACGAAAAATAAATCACTAACTTAAAATAGTTTCGCACAACGTAGCACAAATACTTTATCATTGCTCTGTTAAAATTAAAATCTTTACTACCCAAAAATGTTCACCCCCTTACATAATCGCTATAAGACATAACATTACCATTTCAGCCATTTAAAAAAAAAAAAGAATATGTCTGTTTGCTTATTAAACTTTAACTTTGGCATCTACGAGACTATAACTTCAGCGAAAATGTTTACAGTGTAATGGCTGGACGATTATATCATAAAACTGTCTTCGTATAAAATTTTAAAAATATAACTCTGCATATATTGTAAGTTTTTGAAAGCCTAAGCAATCGACATGTTCCGACAGATGGACATGTCGCCTAGTATTGTACAAAGTGTAGGGAATACCAAACACATCTTGTCCCCACAGTGTGGAAGCTGTTTCCACTGCTGTACCCTTCCCGTGCAGAACCTTGGTAGTCAGTCTGCCTCTTTGAACTATAGTTGTCCAAAAAAAGTAAAATGTAAGTTCATAGCCTTCAATTGTAACTTTCTGATACATGGCTACCAAGATGACTGGTCCCATGATACATATTTGTCTCATTTTCTTTCGTTACGATTTTTGCTGAGTTACCTATTGGCACCCGCCTTATTGACGATTATTCTAGAAAAGTGTTTGTCTATTTCTTTAAATCAAAGAGCGAGACCACAAAAACTTTTAAATTTTTTCGAGCTATGGTTGAGAGACAAACAAATTGGAAGATTATAAAGTTGCATACAGGTAATGGGGGTGAATATTGTAAGGGTATACAGATAAAAGAGAGAGAGAGAGAGTGAGTGAGTGAGTGAGTGTGTGTGTGTGTGTGTGTGTGTGTGTGTGTGTGCGCGCACGTGCGTGTTTATATATATATAATTTTTTTTCTCTCTCTTGTTAGAATTGTGAATTTTGCAATTTTTGGTGAAATCAAGGACATAATTATGAACTATAATTTCCATGGAATATTTAAATCATTTTAGTTTATTACAGGCCCTTCCCTTGCATTGCTAATATTCTTAAATTATTATTTTGTGTATTTTTTCATTTATGTAATGCCTTCCATTTAATATTTTTTTATTCAGATCTATTCAGAGTTATAGTATTTAATGTTTTAATTTTATGAGATTGATATCTCTTTGTAGGTTTCAGTTTGTGGTGTTTTATTTTCTCTTATGCTTGGAGTACACTGAGGAGTGGCAAGTTCAAATAGGTTTTTAATCATGATTGTTATCACCTACTAGGTGTGTTATCTTAGACGTCCAGAGAGAATTGAGGTTCCTTATGAAAATGAACAACTTTTTGGACGAATTTTGACACAGCCAGGCAATTTTTCTGAAGAGTCCAAGAAATGTATTTAATTTATTTGCAATGGCTGTTCATCCTAAGTACAGGATTGTTTTTATAAACAGTATGTACGTATATTATAGCGTGGGTGTTTGGAAGAGCCCTCAAACGCTTTACTAATTTTTTGGTGAAGCATTTCAAGTGCTGAAGAGACACAGCTACGTCTGTCGCCATTCGGGTAACGCTGTCATAAAGACGCCAACACTTTAATCAGAAGTAGGATAGCCCCCCGAGCCTATTTGCCTGCTAGTTGAGGACGAAGATGCAGATTATCATTTACGTAATTTTAAAATAAACTTTGTTTATTTTTCTTTTTTTTTTTTTTTTTTCTGCAAACCATGTTTCCATAATGAAATCAATTTTTTTTGTGAACTACGAACATTAACAAGTGGCATGAGTTAAGTTTGTTCTTTTTCTTTACTGACAGAAATCAACCAAAGCTAGCCAACTATTTCTTTAATTTATGTTGAACTGCATGAAGTATATTCCGAGACATGAAACTTCTTCTTTTCTCATTAAGAAATGCTGCACGTTTATTTCTGCAAGTACGAGAAATAGAGTCTTTCCCTTACCTCACCTATATATATTTTTTTATTTAACTAGACGGAAGGTATTTACGTACATCTGCTATAATTTGTTCACAGCATCAGGATAGTTTGGGTAAATAAAATTTCCACTATGTAAAATCATTACACAGTATTGTACTTATTTTTTTTAACAACTCATCTGCATGTTTTTGTGTGTAGTACTTATTTGTTTCACAGCCCTAGAGGTCGCAAGGACGATTGTAAGCACTTCAACCAGGTATAGTTTGTTTTGTCTGTGTTCTCCCTCAACTCCGCCTCGCTGCACAAACTTGGTGATTCACTTTCCTGTCTAACTGTAATAGTCGTAGCATCGATTGCAATATCCCTCTGTAATCCACAGTACACTTTTCTTGTTCAATATCTTACCATACATTTATTTCTAATCTATCCCGTGTAATATTATATCAACAAAGATATGTTGACAACTCTAAAGGATCTAGGAATCCAGCATTGGACAACCTGTCCCTATACACCTGAGCATAATTGGGTGGCTGAGCGACTAAACCGCACTCTTATGGAGAAGGCACGTTGTCTTCTCATCGAGGCAGGGCTAGATTACACTTTCTGGGCTGAAGCAGTGAAAGCAGCCTACTTGTACAACCGTTCTCCTTCCCGAGTACTTGATGAAAGGACAGCAGAAGAAGTTTGGAGTGGTTGTAAACCTGACTTGAGACGTTTACAAATTTTTGGGTGCAAGGCATTTGCACACACCCAGAAGCAAAGACGTAGACGATTCAATGAAAAAAACTAAGAGTGTATATTTGTTGGCTACTGTGAGAATTCTAAAGGATATCGACTTCTGAAGCAGGGAACTACAAGTATTGTAAAGAGTCGTGATGTAGTATTTTTTGAAAATGAACCTGCTGACAGCAAGAACATGAAAGGTATGCTCCTGGTCCATTTGCATCACACCAGTTGGGAGATATCTTCACTATTGTTATAGACAATGTTGAAGATGACACATGTAATGGAAATAGCTCTGGCGATCAAGAAGCATTGGATCAAGTGGGAGATTGCTCATGTGAAGAAATAATTAGTGAAAACCCTAGGTCTACATCACCTGCATCAAATGTGGCACAATCACATGATCAGTAGCTTCGACGATCTGCTAGGTGCCAGAAACCCAAAAATATGAAGGATTTCATCATGTACAAAGCCAATGTTGTTGTCGATGATCCACAAACTCTGGAAGAAGCTCTGGCATCCTCAGCAAGTAAACACTGGATTCATGACATGGAGGAGGAACTTGATTCACTTAAACAGAATAATGCTTGGGAAATTACTGTTCTGCCAGCTGACAGAAAACCCATTGACTGCAAATGGGTATTTAAGACCAAGATGAATGCAAAGGGAGAAAATGAACGTTATAAGGCCAGGTTGGTTGCAAAGGGCTGTGCACAAAGAAAAGGTATTGATTATGAAGAGACATTTGCTTCAGTAGTTCTTCATGCATCAATAAGAATGCTGTTAGCTTTGGCTGCAAAATATGATCTGGACATTGAACACATGGATGTTGTAACAGCCTTTCTACGTGGGGACTTGTTAGAAAAGAAAAAAAAAAATATATATATATATATATATATATGACCTAACCAAAAGGGTTTAAATTGGTAGGAGAAGAAGGAAAGGTTTGCAAACTTCCCAAGGCTATATATGGCTTGAAGCAAGGTAGCCGAGCATGAAACCAGAAGTTGAATAGTGCCCTGGAAGAAATTGGCCTCCCTCGTTCTACAACAGATCAATGTATATATTTCAAAATAGAACCTGAACGTGTTGTTATTGTAGCTGTTTATGTTGATGATCTACTAATTATATGCAATGACAATAAATTTTAAAATTATGTTAAAACTGGATTAACGAAGCGCTTCAAGATGAAGGATTTAGGATAAGTCAAATATATAGCCTACTTGGAACTAGAATCACACGGGACCGTACAGCAGGCAAGATATAGATAGATCAAGAGAGTTATATCAGGAAGATGTTGACTAAATTCAACATGGAAGAATGTAATCCAGCTGCTACTCCAAGCGATATAAATCAAAGGTTGTCTAAGAGTATGGATTTGCAAACACTAGAAAGTCAAGAGATCGATGATGTACCATATCAAGAGGGTATAGGATGTCTAATGTATGTTTATCAAGGGACCAGGCCAGATATTATATTTGCATTAAATGCTGTAAGAAGATTTTGTAGCAACCCCTGTAAGGCTCATTGGGTGGCCGTAAAAAGAATCACGCGTTACTTGAAGGGTACAGCAGACTTCAGACTTGAATTTAGCAGAAGTGAATCATGTGACATTGTAGGGCATTGTGATGCGAACTGGGCTAATGATGTTGATGACCAACGTTCTATGACTGGATACATTTTCACAATGCAAGGAGGTGCAGTCACTTGGAGTAGCAAGAAACAGAGGACCGTAGCATTGTCGACTGCTGAAGCTGAATACATGGCGCTCTCTGCTGGATGTCAAGAGCTACTGTGGCTCAAGGGCTTGGCAAATGAGCTGGACAAAGATATTCCTCATAAAACAATAAACATCTTCTGTGACAGCAAAAGTGAGATTGATTTGGCCGCAAGAGCAAGAACTAAGCACATTGACACAAGACATCATTTCATTCGTCATCTCATAGACGACAAGGTGATAAAAGTTCTTCATCAATGTTCAGCCAACATGATTGCTGACATGCTAACCAAAGGCTTGGCAATTGTTAAGCATCGTTTCTGCAGCCAAGGAATGGGACTAAAAGCAGTGACCTAACTAAAGTACAAAGTTGTGACTGAGAACATACTTTATATTTGACCACTGTTCTATGGAATGGTTTAGTTATTTCTGCCTGTGTCGTTTTATACTGAGGTATCTATGTTATCTATATGTTTGTTAGGATATGTCAAATGTAATTTTATTCGGTTGAATAAAATACTAATTATGCATTCAAATAATTAGTTAACCTTCGCAAAACTACACCAAGAACAGAACCCAGATGAACACCATAATTAACCAAAGTAAATGTGAATATATTACCATTGTAAAATGTAGCTTGATATCTGTTCTTGAGATAAGATTTTATCAAACTAGTGCTAGAATCATGAAAACCATAAAAAGGAAGCTTACGTAAGAGAATATAATGTGATACAGGATCAAAAGCTTTTGTAATTTCATAAAATCTACTTCCAACACAAAAATTTTTCTCAAGACTTTCAGAGCATTTAAGATAAAAAGCTAATAGGGCCTACTGACTCAATTGTACTACGATTATGCCTGAAGCCATACTGACAAATACCAAAAATTTAATTAATTTCAATTGATTTGATCACTTTTATTTATGTTGTATTCACATAATTTGATTCAAGACTGTTTTCTTAAAAATAGGATCATGATCAGAATTTCAGAATAAAAAACAGGTATTACACCAACATGAAAATGATTGCAATTACTGTTGGTTAAAAAATTATCAATACAAGTTCCCTGTTTAATACCAGTACCTGGTCTTGTTATGTACTTCGTAGTAGAAGGTTGTAAACCAAAAGTATTTAAAAGAGTAATAAAATAAATAAAATATTTAGTATTTGAACTGACACTGGTGCTGGGGGAATGTATAGATGACAGTGACACTGACTCTGTAGGTGAGTCGGACGGGATATGGGTAGCAAATTTAAAGTGAGTGGACCGGCTAGCAGGGAGAGCTGAGGTAAGATTGATTGTGGGGAAAAGGGCATGCGGCGGAAGCCGCGGAGGAAACCCCCTTTGATGATGATCCCAGGATCGACAGGTCGACGACCATGGGGCAGGCTACGTACCAGCGGATTGATGCACCCTCCAAACGACGGTTCTTCGGAGACTTGTAAGGGCCAGTCTCCACACCACAACACAACACAAATTTACACTTAGCATCACTAGGGATGGGGTGAGCAAAACGTGTAAATGAAAAACGTGAATAGTTTCCATAGTTTACTCACCAGTAGCAATAGACTGGTACTTGCGGAAGGCCAATGCCAGTTAAGCGGACCTGGAGCACAAACCTCTCCAGTAGGTGACGCTGCAAAAACAGCACTTGGCTGGCGGGTTACTTAATGTCCTAACTTATGCCCCTGGATGTGACGGCCGGCTGGGGATGAGGAACCCCAGGTCAAAAACAACAAAAACGGTTCAGGTAATTAAGATAGAAACTATTGAAAGTAAAAATGACTGGTTCAAAACTAGTAAAGAACTCGGGGTAGACATACGTCTATCTCCTCCGCGCGTCTAGTTCCAAAAACCTTGTCACACATTCTTCCCACCCCCTTCTCTCAGTGCTGGGTGGCGAGGGGAGTTTCCTTGGGAGTATTCGGCAGACGGGCTAAGGGAAGGGGCGTGTTTGGACACGCGTCAGAACATAAATCATTGTTAAAATCCCTATTAAGAACAATATTGTGGAGGGGATAAACAACCATAATGTCATTTATTAAATAATGTAAATTAGAAAAAAAAAGTCCTGCATTACAATTGTACTATTATTAGGGACTATATAGATGTTAATGATGACAATCTTATACAGTTAACAACGTGAAGTCCACATACTTCTAATTCTTTAATACATGCATATTTATTGGCAAGATCATTCAAAGATTTACTAATAAGATTATTTTTCAAGAATATAATAGATCCACCATGTTTATCAAGTGGTCCTAAAAAAGTGTTTATCTACCCATATAATTATCCTGCAAATTTAAAAGTGATTACTCTCCACAAAAGAGCCAGTGTTCAACAAGACGTAGGGCCAGTTTCACAATGTCTGTTTAAAGTGTTGGTTATCTGACCATAAGATAAATATAAACGAAACTTTTAACTACTGGTTAAAACAATAGCATTTCTGAAACCACATCTTCCATTTAAGAATTTTATGAACAGCTAAGTGCTGGTTAATGTAAATTTGACAACCATGCAGTTTCATGTTGTGACTGGGTGTTGAATTTATATATATAAAAAGAGAGAGAGAGAGAGAGAGAGAGAGTTGAAAAATATTTCATATTGTGGAATGTAAAAACCAGACTCAGTGATGTGGAAAGAGAAACATGAATATTGGAAGACAGTTGCAGCAGAGTTCTTTCGGGCTTGTGTCCATGTACCGACAAAATTTTAAAAGCGAAGTACGAAAACGTAAAAAGATTGACACAAACAAAGAATAGCGAAAAGTGTATGCAAGTCTTCAAGGTGTGATGTAGATGGCCACTGAAAATCACTGAAACAGATTTGTACAGAGAAAGTTCGAATTTCGTAATAAACATGGATTAAAGTGAGCGGAATTGTAGTGAAACTTCTATTTTGTTTCACCGTTAAAGGTTTTGCTTTGCAAGTTCCGATTATATTTGTTAGAAATTGTAAGGAAGTTAGTAAATGTACAGTTGGTAGTGTGAGCGAGAAAGATATATAAAATGGCGCAGAGGAACTGTGAGACGTGTTGTTGTAGTTGTAACAAAGTAAATTTGTAACAGTGCTAAATAAAGAGTTACTACATGGCGCAGTCGGTGCGACGAGACCTCACTGAAGATAATTAAATTTGATGTCGTGAATTTTCAATACTTTCATGTTGAGTTGGTGTTATAAATAGTGGGTAAGCCTTGCGCTCACGCCGCGCCTTTAATGAAATTGCCATGGCGGCCGCTTTCAATGTTCCAGCCAAACTGTCACTAGTCTGCAACATTAAAGAAAACTGGAAGAAATTCAGTCAGGCATTTGACGTCTATTTGGAAGCTTCGGGCCTGAAGTCAGAAGGTGAATCGCGCAAGATTGCCATTCTTCTCAATGTTGTGGGAGAAGAGGCATTAGAAGTCTACAACACGTTCACATTCAGTGAAACAGAGACAGAAAACAAGACGTTAGCCATTGTTATTGACAAATTCAACAGGTACTGTAATCCGAAAAATAACATATTGCATTCCCGTTTTATGTTTTACGATCGTAAACAAAAGGAGGGTGAACACTTTGACACATTCCTAACTGATTTAAAGACATTAGTTCGTGATTGTGAATTTACAAATCCAAATGAAATGCTTCGGGACAGAATTGTTTTTGGCACTCGTGATCGCGAAAAACAAGAGAAGGCAATTAAAAAAGGTGGCGCGGATCTAGATGAAACGATTCAGCAATTTCGAACAGCTGAAATTACATCTGCCCAGGCAAGTCAAATAATGCAACCAACAACAACTGACACAAGTCTTAATGTTGACGAGATGAAGTTCAAAAAGCAGAACTCATATAGATCCAAACCTGCCAATCACCAGCAAACACACCACATTGCTAAGGACCCAGAATGTCGGTGGTGTGGCTACCACCACTCCCTGGATCCACAAAAATGTCCAGCAAGAGGACGAACATGTGCAACATGTGGAAAGCGAAATCACTTTGCTAAAGTTTGCAGGGCACGTTCAAATGAAAAGCCTCAGCAAGTGGCTGAGCTTAAGGCACATGAGACGGACTCAGAAGAACACGACTACTACTGCTTTCAAGTTACAGGTGGGCCCACGAGTGTGCACTCCCTCAGTTGGACAGCAACATTTGTAGTAGAAAATACCGTTAGTGTTAAATTCAAACTTGGTTTGCCTGTAAACGATTTCATCAATATATTTATGGTCGGGAGCTGACAATCTAAACTGATCATCAGCCCCTAGTTTCCCTAATGACAAAAGAAATACACAAAATACCCTCAAAACGGCTGCAAAGCATAAGGCTTAAGTTAAGTTTGTACAAGGTAAAGCTAGTATATGTGCCAGGCTCCAAGATGCTAGTAGCAGATGCATTGAGCAGAGCATGCTCCACAGCCAAGGCTGATGACGTTGATGTCTCCTTACATGAAGTGGTACATTCCATCAACATGTCTGATGACAAGAAAAATCTTTTTCAACAGGAAACAAAAAAGACGTGCTGCTAGTCGAATTGACCAAATTGTTCTTAAATGGATGGCCAAGTTCAAAAACGAAAGTCCCGGAAATAGCAAAGTTTTATTTCAAAAACAGGGATGAAATAGTTGTCGAAGACGAGTTAGTGTTTTTTGGGGAAAGGGTCATGGTCCCAGAGTCCCTCAAGAAGTCGGTCTTGGGCAGCCTACATCAGTCACATTTTGGGGTGTCTAAAACAAAGGCAAGGGCAAAATCATTATTTTATTGGTCTAGCATGGATGTTGACATTGAAAACACAGTAGCAGTATGCCGTCTCTGTGTAAAGTACAGTTCAAAAAACCACAAGGAACCCACGATAACACAAGAACCACAAACACTACCATTCCTCAAGGTTGCATGTGACATTCTCGAGTACGACTCACACTCATATTTAGTTCTTTGCGATTACTATTCCAAGTGGATAGAGCTAATTCCTCTGCAGTCAAAAGATTCACCAACCGTAGCAAAAGCCCTCAAGACTATTTTCGCAACACATGGCATCCCCAATATTCTTGTAGCAGACAACATGCCTTTTGGCTTTGTATATATGAAGGACTTCAGTAAAAGTTATGGCTTCACCATCAAAACCTCAAGTCCCTATTACCCAAAAAGTAATGGATTAGCCGAATGTGCATTAGGTATCACAAAAAAAAAAATGTTTAAAAAATGCTCAGATCAGAATCTTGACATACAACTTATGCTACTTGAGCATCGAAACACACCAGTGTTAGGCTCAAGTGTCAGTCCAGCGCAGTTGCTGTTCAGCAGGAGGACAAAGACTAAACTCCCCATACATGATAAATTGCTCCAACCCAAGATAGTGCACAAGTTTAGTCAGGTACAGCTGCAAAAAGATCTAAAAAACAAAACTTGCTATGACAAGCACACAAAACCCAGAAAAGATGACTTTCAAAAAGGTGATGATGTGGTCTATCATGATAGAGGTATCTGGCATCCTGCCACAGTGGTTAGGTTAAGTGACACTCCCCGATCTGTGCTGATACGAGATGAAACTGGAAGGGTAAAAAGAAGGAACACCTATCACCTTAAGAAAGCTCGGTTAGAAAAGGAACATGTTCCAGTTAAACAAGGTAATGATGAGGACTGCAGCATGAAGCAGAGCTATTGGTCAGGGGAAAGGAGAGTAATAGGTCTAAGTAGAAGCACAGAAAAGTCTGGCCCTTCAAGAGCAGGTTTTAAAGGGTTCCAACCTGGTGTTGACTATCTACCCACACAAGTTCATGTAGAACCTCTTGTTCCTGTGGACTCTCGTCCTCGCAGAATATTGAGGCGGCCTCCACATCTTAGCGAGTTTGTACCTAGGTAGAATTCTAGTCATCGCTGCATGTCTTCAATAGATACATTTCTATAAAGTGCTTTGTACTGTGTAAACAAGGAAGATTTAAGGAAGTTAGTATATGTACAGTTGGTAGTGTGAGCGAGGAAGATATATAAAATGGCGCAGAGAAACTGTGAGACGTGTTATTGTAGTTGTAACAAAGTAAATTTGTAACAGTGCTAAATAAAGAGTTACTACAGAAATTACTGCAACAGGCTTTCTCTATGTTCATGTTATTTTTATTTGGCAAGCATAACCCCTCATGAGTGAAGCCAAATATTAATTTAACATTTATTTTCAATAATTACAATTGTTGTTTCAAATTTTTGGAATTGAAAACAACTGCTTTTTATTGTCTTGTGTGAATAGTTGAATTAAAAACGGTTTGGATGTAAGTTATGTTGTGTTTAATTTTCTTTATATTCCAGCAAAAAATTGATGCATTTTGCACATTTATTTACAAAAGATAAGTGGACCTTCTGTGTAACCTAACAAAAATTAACCTCTTCCTCTCAACATTTAAAACAAAAACAGAAAAGAATTGCAGCATACATTTTATAACCTAAATAGTTATTATTATGAAAACATTAAACACGTTACTTGCAATAGTAGGAAGTTAATGTTTTTGTATTGATAAAATATCTTTACAGAAGTTGACATGTATCGACAAGAAATTCTTCGGTTTAAGCCTGCTCTGCAGCCAGTCGAGTAACCGGACTCCGGCCACAGCGCTAGTTGTACAAGGTAGACTGGCGCGAACAACAGATAACGCTCCGTCTCTCTTTCACACTGCTATCTCACTCCCACAAGTGGTTTCCCACGGGCCGTGCCGAGCTGTACAAGTTCAGAGGCAGATGATACGCTGAGCGCTGTTGTCAGATCTAGATGCCGATTAGAAAGAGACAGAAAGCACAGCATTGACTTGTAGGCTTGGTGGTTGGGGCGGAGAGATAGCCTTGAGCTCTCGGACCTGTCGTAAACACAAGTGACCCTCTTGTCAGCACCTGAGTCACAGTAGGCGCTATATTTCCAGATTGTGTCGCTTAGCAAGGGACGAGGGGGAGGCGGTGCCATCTGTACATTGTTCGACAGCAAGTTGACTGCAGTTGTTAATTCCTTTCGTTTATGAATTGTAGTTGGCAATTACTTATTTGAATCACAATAAAATCTGCTTCGCGTTTCTATATACACTTCAATTAATGGTACTCCTGCGCACACTTTATTATTAACGTTTAGTGACTGCATGTAGAAAACTGCATGTGCTGTGAAGTATTAATATAAACTTCA
>PNEQ01030698.1:0-29062 GCA_003012365.1 Medauroidea extradentata
CGTGGGCAGATGCAGGCGGCCAACTTTAAAGAAAGGAAGGAAGGCGAACTTAAATATAGTATCAGTGGTTTAGAACAAGAGCTCGTTTGTTATTTTATAGATTTGATTGTTCGGTATGGCAGCACTGAAGAGTGTTGAATCAGTATTGTTGTCTCGTGGGCAGATGCAGGCGGCCAACTTTAAAGAAAGGAAGGAAGGCAAACTTAAATATAGTATCAGTGGTTTAGAACAAGAGCTCGTTTGTTATTTTATAGATTTGTTTGTTCGGTATGGCAGCACTGAAGAGTGTTGAATCAGTATTGTCTCGTGGGCAGATGCAGGCGGCCAACTTTAAAGAAAGGAAGGAATGTGAAGTGGAGCTGAAGCGACTAGAGGAGGAGGAGATGTCTGTGGAGAAGCAACGCCAGAGTGTTGTCAACATGGCGCAGCAGGTAGAGGCGCAGAGAGCGGAGATGTTGCAGCTGGCGACTAGACATGCGCGTCCAGCTGGAGATACCATGCCAGGCAGTTCTTCCATGCAGACCAGACGTTCTCGTCGCCGCAGTGTGTCCAGGAAGATTGGCACCCAGGTACGTACATGCATGGCCTGCATCTCTGCCAACATAAGCAGTAGCTTTATTCCAGGTATTTATTGCTGTCGGTGTAAGATTTATTTGACAGAAGTTGCTTTTGGAAGACTGCTATTAGGAATCGTGATGGTGTGCACCCAAACTTTAATAATAAAACTTCAATTTGTATGTACCTATGTTAGTAATATTTCAATAACAAACTTTAATACAAAAACAAATTTTATCCACTTTTCATTCTAAATTCAGGGAGGAGGTACTTTCGTACAAAAGCAAATTGTATAAACTTTTCATTCTTAATTCAGGGAAGGGCAATTACCTCAGCCTTAAGGCCCCCTGCCACCCCCTCAAATAATGACCAGATATTAAGAGGTTCCAAAGGCGATCCGGTTTATAATCCTAGCGGGGTTGACCTTTGGCATAGTCACCCGTAGAAAATTAGTATCTCCTTCTAAAGTATCTCTGACCCAATATGTATGTACAGAGCCCTAGGGATTTTGCAGGGAGAAAGAGCCTTTAGCCCTCCCTACAGTGTTATGTTCGGTACAGCAATGAAATTGGTTGATGGGTTTTCTTGGGGAATTCCTGTTTCTTTTTACATTTGCATTCTGCCGATACATTTTCAGAAATACAATTACAGTAAATATATGGTTAATATTTAAAGAGGTTTGGAATTTTTCACATTGTAAAGGAACAAGGAAATCACGTTTTATTTACAGAGTGCTGAATGGAAAACAATAAAACTCGGTTGTTACCTACAAAGAGAATTTTTTATTTTTACAAATAAATTGCTTTGAATACTTGTTGCCGAAATAAATATTTAGTGACCCTACAAAACATGAGCCGTTCAACAAGAAACTGGTTTATGAAAGCTTGAAATTGTTGATAATTGTTTAAGAATTGCTTGTAAATTGACGTAATAATTTCTTGTTTAAAATAATTTTTATATCGTATTACAATATTTATTTGTGGTGTTTGGTTTGAGAATTTTTTTAGAACCTAGTTTTCGAAAATAAAATAAATGTAGTGTGTGTGATCGCAGGTGAAGGACGGAGAGCGAGGCGATGCCGTGACCTTTAAGTAAGCAGGGGTAGGCAAAGTGCGCCCCCCAGGTGTGTTTCTCTTAGCGTTCGTCGTCGACAACCCTGGGGAGCCCAGCTGCCGAGCAACTGTCATCACATTGTTTTTATATATCGTCTCCCGTGTCCTCGCCTGCTACTACAGGCAGACAACACAACACTTGACGCTACAAATACCTTTCAAATATGACCTTTAGCTCTTTACTAATTTCATTTGAACAAAAAGTGACTACTTTAAAAACTGGGCATTTTCATATCTTGTCTTGGTTACTATCTAAACACATGTAAACAAATTATAAATACGGTATATGCAAATAAATAATCTGCGGATCTGCGGTACACTATTGAAATTTCTTTTAGTATTACTGTTGTAAACATGTCACCCGTATGTGTGTGCATGTGTGTGTATGTATATATATATATATATATATATATATATATATATATATATATATATGTACACAAATATGGACTTTGAACACGAACGTTTTTAGACGTGTCAAACTATACTGTATTTGTGGAGCAGGTATCTTACTGTAATTAAGAAGGTTAGAATAAGATATGCAGTTGCTCTATAACCACTATTATATATGTAAAATATTCGAAACTATTTATTTGTGTTTCTATTACAAATTATACTTAAGGGCATGAGCCTGAGTTTCTTCGCATTTAACGACAATTATTTTTTAAAACATAAACTGGAGCCGATATCGTAAAATGGCTTCGTAACTTTGTTATGACTTATTTAAACTGCATAATCTGATTTTATCGAGCCAGAAGACTGCAAAATAGTTGCTAATTTGTTAATTAACGAAGTTTTTTTTTTAATTGATAAATTAGCGATACTCATCATACAGTTTGTCTCGAAAAATAACCAATTTGCAACAAAGTTACGAAGCAATTTTGCGATATCGACTCTCGTATGGATTTTAAAAAATAATTCCCTGGAAAGCCGAGAATCTCGCCGCCTACCACGCGCTTCAAACACGTTGCAGTGTGTTCGTAAACAGGTTTTTCGTTCTACGAAACTATTCCACGTGTACCCACTGTGCCAACATACGAAAAGAAAACACACTTAAGACTAGGTCACACTGTTTAGAAGTCCTACAACATGGCTAAAACCGGCCTTTCCAGACTGCCATACTTCAAAATGTGCTTACCGGATGTATGTAAAACTTAGATATAGAAGTGAACTGAACTTCGTTACAGACTTTCCACCAATATAATTATATGGTCACCGCTTAGTGTCTCATATTACAAACGGTTCGGCGGGAACCTTGCACGCTAGTTCAGCGCTTGGCTCATGAGGCGATACATGTGAAGCGTGCTTCAAGGTCGTCTGTATATCTCCGACACTTATGAGCCTGTAATAAAATATATATTTTATATTAGGGTTGTTAAGTACATTAATAACATTACAAACGATAAAACAAGTGTTTCCTAGCACTCCAACACAGTTAAAAATTGCTTATTCATACCGCTACATCTTAAAATTAGTACCCAGGTTGCTACCAACATCCCCGACGGTGCTGTATTGAACTTTGCTGTAGATTTGCTAATCATTTGACCTAGTGTCACCTCTTAAGGTTGTTCGAGTTGAATAAAATCATAATTTTATATTTTTATGATATAGTATCTGTTTTGTAGATGTTATTTGTAAATACTGTTTCATCGTACAAAACTATATTGGCTCACGTAGTGCTCTCATAACGGTGTTTCAGAGTCAGAATCTGCATGTGACGCTGCCATGTAAGTAGGAAAACCTCGTAGCCCATAACATGTTAGTTCACTGCGAAATCCTTCACTTAACTAACCCAGTTGCTTATTTTTCTTTTTTCATGGCAGCATTACATGCACATTTTGGCTTTGACGCACCGTTATGAGAAAACTGTTGTTTCGTAAGAGGAAACTATACTCAAAAGTATCGTCTACAAAATTAACATCATTATGTATATAATTAAGATTTTATCCGTCTGGAACACCCTTCAAGCATGTAGGTAAGAATAAGTTCAAAGTCTCGTAGTTGCACGAAAATACCGGAGACAGCCTTGCGTTGAGGGCGTCTAAGTGGAAGAAAAATAGCAATGTTATGTTTATATTAAAAAGTGTTAGTTATGTAAATGTGACTCGGGAGTACGTTTCCCTCTTACTAAACATGGCTAAGCCAGTTTTCCCGCAAATGCATTTCAAAATCGAAATTGGCACGTTTTTTCTTATAAACCGTACAAATCAATGAACATAATGAAATTTAAAAAAATTCAGATTAAAAATACATCTCACGGGCTATATTTGAGATGCTTTAAAATATTAAAATACATTACAATATATTTATGTATTAAAAAATAGTTGAAGGGCGCAAAAAAATTTAAAATATTTAAGATATTAATAAAAAAACTGCATTTATATCCAGTGCATCCAAGAAGTGAGAAATTATACCATAATTATTCGCCCATTGTTATGTCTATGAAATTCTCACACCAATTCAGAAAATAGCTCTTAACATTTTAACATCTGCACAGACTTTCGCCAAGTACGTCTAGGACCTATTCCAAAGAAATCGTATTTCAATTAAAAAAAACAATAATAGAAATAGATCCATCCGTTCGGGAGATAGGTGCCACAGACAGACATAGCCGCCAAACTTATAATACACATCTCTTTTTTTTTTTTTTTTTTTTTCGGGGTTTGAAAAAACGTTACGTATTAAAATAACACATGTACAACACCGAATTTACGTTTAGATAAAACTTGTGTGTTTGTTGGTTCAAAATAATGTAAATAAGTCTTTAATATGTTTGAATCCTACGGTCAGTTACGAAAGAAACTTGAAACTATGCTTCTATTGTTTCAACATTTCAGCATGCTTGTTAGAAATATGACTTTTAGGCCCCTCAAAATGGCTAAAAACGGATATCTTTTTACCGATGTAACTCCGAAAATGTCACCTGAATCCGTGAAACGCAGAACTAGAAGCATTAGTTGACCTTCACTACAAACTATAAAAAAAAATAAAATAAAATTTTAGGGTCACCTCTGAAATTCCGTAGGAAACTGACATCAAGGAAAACCTTGTACGCCAGTTTGGCGCGCCGTGAATAGAGGCGATATGCTTTCTCGTCGAGCGTTGTACTTTCGCTCTTATCGCTCCGCTGTTCCCACGCGTCAAATGGGGAAATTTGACACCAGTGGCGGATTTAAGCACTTATATTAGGGGGACTGAGAGTATGCCTTAAGAAGTGTGTGTAAGTTATATATATATATACACACACACACCACTACCAAAAAAAACGGGTGGTCCGGGGTCCGCCCCCGGAAAATTTTGAATTTGTAGGTGCAAAATGGTGCTATTTCAGGAGTTTCCAAGCAAAAGATTTTGAATACACTGCTTTCAAAAAATAGTTATATATTTTTTGCAATAAATTATGCTTGTAAAGGAAAATTCTTGTGCTGATATAAAAAAATACTGACGTGCAATTTGGTAACCACCCTAATTAATAATAGCCATCAATTATTAGCAATTATCATAAATTATAGATATAAAAATTAACATGTCATGCGACGATTCATTCTTTTTGTCATCGTGTCAGGATGTTTATATTCTCTGTGTACAGAATTTTGTTTAGGAAAACAGAAATGTATGTAAGTTGTCTTTGTGGAAACAGCAGGTTCAAGCGTCTGGGCCTTCTCGTCCCACTAACGCTCATGTAACACCCTCCCCCTAGCTACCGGATGAGAGGGGAGGAAAGCCATCCTATTTTGTTTTAGATACAAATCTTAAATAGTTACAATAACTAGAATGAGGGGAATTTTAAGAATTAAATAAACATGTAGGGTATTTGTCGAAGTGCAGCTGAATGGAATTAAATAATTATGTAATAAATATGGTAGTGCCAGTAAGATAAGTGTCCTCGAGGGGCGAGGCTGTCTTTCGGAAACTGTCTCCTGAGTGAAAGATTTTGGTCAGCGCTTAACATCTAGGTCTTAGGCGCTGATGAGGGATGACATGAGGTGAGTATGGAGCAGCGCCGGAATGAATGGGCGGGGGAAACGGGAGATCCCAGAGAAAACCCGCCGACCAACGGCATCGTCTGGCACGATTCCAACATTGGAAAATCCGGGGACCGACCCCGCCGGGAATCGAACCCGGATCGCCTTGGTGGGATGTGAGAGGTCTGTCCTCTCGATCACTGCGGCCCCAGCTGTCTCCTAATTGGCCCAATTGAACCAACGTCTTCAGGGCAAGCAACAGGAAAGTTAGCGCCAAACAAGAGCACGGCTAGATTGTTGACAGGTTTTGGGACAGATGTTTTCGAGCCGCGGAAGACGGCGTTGAGACGCAGATAACGACGGGCCGGGGTAACCCAGGGAGTCAGTTCAGGCTCCGGACGCCTTTACAGAGATGATGTTGAATGAAGAGATCGACGGGCCGGGGTACACCGGCGGGTGTTTTCAATTTACGCGTCAGGACGCCTGCGATTTGCGGTATTCGGACCGGTTGTTTAGAAATATTGCAAAACGTCGCTAGTTAGGGCGGCAGACCACTGACGACGCCATGGAAAACTTCGACGTAATTTAGCTACGTATTGCTCAGACTAGCTGGCTTATAATCATCAAGTGCAAAACCGACAAACCTTACATAATAACGATCATGCCACGGAAGGACAGAGAGAGCTTGCTACCTGGTTTAAACTGAACTTGCCGACTTCATATCACTCCACACACTTTACACCACAAAACTTTAGGTCGTCACAAATTAAGAACAATTTTAAGATTCTGCTTAGACGAATCTGTTTTGGCTGTTTAGCTCTTGAGACACGTGCGACCTGGTAAATTTTGCAATAAATTTGGTTCTGCTGGTCGACGTATTTTCTCGGGGATATTCCGGTTAATCCGTCCCTTCATTCCGGTGCTCCGGCATACTCATATCATGTCACCCATCACAAGCACAAAATACCTAGCTGTTAAGTGCTAATCAAAATCTCTTCACTCATTCAAAAGCATCATGTCACAGGAACATACACCCAATGAAAACCCAACAACTTTATTGAGACTAAAAATTTATACTGAAATTAGATGTCACGAGCCAAATGCTATTCGCTCAAATTTATGGACACAAGAATAAAAAAAAATGTTTTGTATTTTTAAAACATTTCTGAAAGTCTAGTACAAATCCTTTAATTTATTAGATTTGTTTAAATACGAAAATTTTTTTGTTTTGTGTTTTTATTACTGTAAGATACAGCCCGCGACATTAATTAATGTCCGGTGTTAATTATTTAACTACCGTTATTCAGTATTGTTTCTCTGAGATATGTTTCCGTAACGTCGAAATTTTGACTTCGACATGCAGTTATGGGAAAACTATGCACGCTAAGTTATTGTACTTCAGATGATAATACACAACGCTATTTCGTACAAGTTAAATTTTGGAATTTTTCATACTAGAACTATCTTAAACTGCTTTCACGATATTATAAAGAACCTAATAAAAACGAACCTGTGTCACAGTATCAGCGTCGCCGTCTCCTGTTGCTTCACGTTTCTGCAGTTTACTAAAAATATGTCAACAGGTTATTTTCTGTCTTCCTTGTTAGTATTCAACATTAAAACATAACGTAAAACACGTCATAACAAATATAGTTGAAACCATCACTCATTCACTGCACACCAGTTACTGAGAGTGTGTGAAGACATGGTGGCGTAGTTCGTAATCCGCCACCCCCCTCCCATTTTCAAGTCCCGGCTGTGGGCCGTTATTTCTGACAGGGCCTTGATCTAACCAGTCTTTCTTCGACCTGACACTCGCCCTACTTCTGAGAAAGGGTCGAAAGGGACTTCACACAAGAGATAAAAACAGGAACTATATCCTCCCGTCAACCAGGCACACAGCGCTTTTCGAGCAAGAACGAATCTCGCTTACGTAAAACGGAGCTTGAAAGAAGGTAAAAAGTTATTTAGCAATATTGAATTTTGCAGTTATGATCACATAAAATGTACATATTATACGAGAGTTAAGGCATTTGTGAGTTCATTTGCGTGTCTGAATATTATTAACAAATATTTACTTGTAAAAATGTAATGCTGCTTCTGTATATATTGTAAAAACACACAACAGGTTCTTAGGGGGGGGGGGGGCGGTCACCCCCCCCCCCCCCTTAAACCCGCCATTGTTTGATACTGGTACACAATCCCCTTAAGTTCACCATTTATCACGCGAAAACAATGTAAACGGTACACGTAGCTATGTACGTATACTGCTCAGTGTTAAAATTTTTTGGAAGAAACGTGCACGAAACAAAATATGTTATATCTACTATATAAAAACGAATATTTGTTTGTCTCCTACGCGATTGTACACCATTCGTCCGACTGCGGTGAAATTTTGCTGAGTTGATCTGCTTTCAATTTCTGCAAAATAAATAAATAAATAACAATAATTGGGTTTGTTGGAGGGGGGGGGAGGTGAGGTGCAGAACAGAGTACAGTGGTAGGACGGTTTACCTAAAAAATTTAATGGGCATTGCAATGCATACCGATGAAAGTAGTGTGCTGCGGGCGTCGTATTTAGTAAAATATTTAAACACTTATAAATATGTAGCCTTTCTCTGTGTAATCCTGCCAACTTAGAACCCTGAATATGCGTTCATCACAACCTTGGTGATCGACAGAACTTGGTCACAGAACCGAGATAACCTACCCAATCTACCCTCGTGAGTGTTTATAACCGGCAAAAGCTAGAAGAAGTTAGAAGAACCCAACTTCGAGTGTTCCCGGAGAACAAACGGCACCGATAAGGTTTTGCCCTGCGAGTTGCAGCTCTGCTCTTGCATGCTCGTTGTTTTAAATACACTTCTCGGCGCACGTCTCGCGCAGGGTGGCACGCCCCTGGGGGGCACACGAGCAAGGCGATATCTCCCTAAATGATATTAAAACTGGTAGGTCGTGCCGAGATAACGAGCGCTCGTGGGATGAAAGAACCGTTAACGAACGGCAGCGTTGGAAATGGTAACGACATCTTCCGCGAAGACTCGCTGTGTCATGTGACGTACTGGGGCTTGCCCGAGGAAATTACCGCCTCTCTCCCCTCGACCTAGTTCTCAAAAGGAAGGCAGGGGTGGTTTAAGAAACATGTGCACAGGGGAGGGGGTAGGTGTTCCATTTTCGTTACAGTATTCCACTTGAGATGTCTGCCGCTGCGAGACACGCCCGATTACGTCGTGGTCGTGAATTGTCTGCTCTTCTGGCGATCTGGAACATTCCGCTAACATTTGGCCAACTTTAAAACATTAAGGAGGATCAGTACCCACCATTTTCAAATATTGGAACTTCTGCATTTAAATTAGTCAACAATTATTCTGTTATGTTTATGCTTCGACAAGGCAGAAGGAATAGTTTCTAACACTGTATACAGTTGGAATTGTTTGACTGCTATTCCTATTACCATCCATAGAAAAATGACTTCCTTCTTCCGGAAGGTTACTAGTCAGAAACAAAGAAAGATAGTGAAGGTGTGACGATTTGGTAACGCTGGAAAAGGTAATATATATGCCATGTCATACGGGAAATTTTGACAAATAACACTGTATGGAAATTACAGCGAAAATTGAAGAATTCGAAAACGGCAGGTACTAATTCTTCAGTCTGTGCATCGGTCCCCATGTTGGTTTCTTTAATTGTACCTTTTTATTTTTTTTTAAGTTCTGAGGAGAAAAACGAGAAATGTTAGATTATTGCGTGGTTTCTCTTTTACCGTACGCTACAGTACAAACATCGCAGTTGAACTTTTGACGCATGTATATTTTGCCGCAATAAGTCCCGCAAATTAAGATTATTAAAATGGTTGGACTGATTACGGCCTAAGTATACCTCAAAATTTATTTTAAACAAGATAGATTTTGACCGATTGTACATTCGTGTTACAATAGCGATTCGTTTAAAATTCATTAATCGTGACATGGAGAACTTAGAGCCAGTGAAACCTGCAAGTTCCCCGATTCCCGTTTCCCGTCTTTCTGACCTGGTATTGGCTGAAACTGATCGGGAAGACGCTGTCGGGACTTTCAGGAAGCTTGGTAGTTCTACTCAGGCAACTGTTAAAACGCCTCTTTTTGAAATTTTGCCCTACCCGGGCTAACCTGTGGAGTTATTCGTGACGCCTATGGACCGTAATATTTAGAGCAACACCTCCGAAAGGCCGACAACTAGGAGGTTACTCTTATAAATCCCAAAACACTCAATGATGCTGCCGCCATTGTTACCGAGATGTCCTGTAGGCAACGCCCGGTAGTTTCACAGTGACATTGGAATGTTTTTTTTTCCAGTGAAACAATTTTCATATCAAAGAATTCCTAGGCCCTACATTGTTTGTCATAAATATGTCATAATTTGTAAATAATTAAGCCAAAATCAAGCATTATTTGGCAAAACGTCTACATGGAATCATGCATCTTAGACATACATTTTTTTCACAACATTTCATAAAAATTTTGAGCTTTTTTTGGCACCAATTTGAAAAAAAAAACACTAGACAGCATGTCCCCCTTCTTGAATGTGGCTACCTGGTTGGGCATAGAGTTCGGTAGTTATAACGACGATACAGCTAGTGCATCACTCCTCGCGCTAGCCTCTAGGCGCAAGTCACAGGACTGACGTGCGTCTCCTCACTGGCAACTAGCCTCTAAGAGACATTCAGTGGTGTCCCTATCACATTATGACGTTTATATCAAAGTTAAAGGTGTATGTAACATTCCTAAACCTTTTAAAATATTCTGACCTAAGATTTTCATACCTAAAACGGACCGCAAAAACACCCACTTTCGCCATTTTCGGCAGCTTGAAAGTATGCTTTATTGCATAGTGATGAACTTGATATTGGTGTACACACGTGTAGCTTCCTTCGAATGTTATTCCTATGCAGACATGACTCACGTGCGATAAACAGTTTTCGACTATACGGTTGCGTTTTTATGGTCGTTTAAATTATTAGTATTCCCCAGATAAAATGTAGGATTCTAGTGCTTATATACTCACTAAGTTCCAACATGCTCACAAAAATAAATTACATTAGCATACAAGTTGTCAGTTTTATATCGTGGGAAATAAATATTTACCGAATTTCCAGAAAGGTTGTTTGCTACAATTAAAACGTAGGGCGTAGAACTGAGCCAAGAGTGCAAAATGAATTATCACTAGAAAGCCAGCACGCTGAAAATTAGGATCTCAAGAGTACGTGGTAGGCTATATAATTCAACGCTAAAAGCATCAGTTCAGAATTGTAGGTTTCTCGAAGCCAATTTGCAAAAATCATAAAACAGCAATCCTAGACAATAGTTTTTGCCAACTATCTGAGCAAAAAGTTTTCTCGTTTCACGTATACATGAAGAACGATCTCTGATGCTGAATTCTCCCATATTTAATTGCAGCGCAAAAGATCACGCTTTAAAAATGCACCAATCCGGGTAAATGTTTTCTCATGAAGTTGGCAAGTACAATTATCAATGATTACTGTTTTGTAGTATTTCTATATTGACTTTCAAAATCGTATGGATCTCAATTGAAGAATTCAGTGCTTATTTATCTACTACGCCCTCTTGATATCAGTTTGTTGATGCGAACGTTGCAAAGGGAAATATCGCTAAAAAAATAATGCGTGGGAAGTGGTTCTTTGCTGTAGATAGCCAGCTTTTGAAACTAGCATCGCAGTAGATGGATTCGCTATCCACGGCCCCGCAATCACTCACTGTACTCTCCTTAATGACCCCTGTTATTTTTTTGTTTCCGCACCGAACGGCTTCCACTCGTTCCCTTCCCCATCTCTGGCCAATCGCGCCCCTTGCTGCCGGAGCACGCTCGCACGAGCGTAGAGAGGAAACAGCAATTTTTCTAAGACGAAGTTTTCAGATGTTACCACCTCGGGCTGGGGCAGTAGATGTTTAAAACATGCCGACCCCAGACCACCGCAAAGCCAAGCGCTGTGTTCAAACCACTCTCCTCACTTAATACATAATTCATTCCCCGATGAGCGAGTCTTTCATTTATTTCGCTTCTCCTGTTGCGGTTAACTGCGGTGTCTGTGAATCTATTCTCCTTCGTAACGTGCACTCTGAATACAAATCAGTGATTACAGTCAGTGAAATATTAATAACCTAAATTCCAGCTGTTGACTGATGACCTGTAGAATTCACTGAAAACCATGAGTTCAGCAGAGACCTGGAAAATTCGCGTTTACTTTTGGTTCCAAGCTGGAATTCCAACAACTGTAATTTCGTGCAACTTTCACAATTGGTCTTATTTGACGCTCCATAGAAGTCGCTTAGCCAATAGTTACAGGTGGTGGTGTATCGCGAACATCTTAAGTGCCAACATACCCTTGAAAACAGTGTAGTTTCTTGCAACATATTGCAACGCTCTCCTGGTAATGATCAGGGGACACCATTCCCAAAACATCACCAAGACAACACGACCAAAACTGTCTCCACCTAGACAATTATTGGATTTAGACATGAAATCTCTGCCTGAGGCAAACAGAAAAAAAATATATATGTGTGAAAAGAACAAAATTTAAGCAATAACAAAATTTATTAATTACTTTCAAATACAAAAAAATATATATCAGAAATCTTATACTCCGTTGTAACCATTAACGGTCATACACAAAATATATAAATATATCATGAATCAATGGCTTTACAAGTGCCATACATAAAACAGAAAATCAAATTACTTGGCCTCAATTCTCTAGAATGACATTAAAATTTACTTGGCCACCAAAACGTAACATTTGATATTTCTCAGAAATTAAATTATAAATACATGCCTCAGAATTTAACATTTAATACATACATTGACTCTATGGTCATCACACATGGACCAACCTCCAAGAAAACAAAACAGTAACAATAATTCTGGCTAGTACTTAACTGAAACGTGTCACGAACAGCATTTCCGCCCAGGAGAACGATTCTGACAATGTAAAATCTCCTCTCTCTGAATTAAATCCATCATAGCCTCCTAGTCCGAGTACGAGAGTCTCTCAACCAGAGCCTCCTCCATTCTCTCTTTCCATGTCCAAAACTCCGCTATTTATTACAAATACTAACCAATCACAGTTCAGACACAATTACGTCATGTCAACAGTCCTGTCCGCGCCCTCTATACGCTTGCAGCGGTATCTACTTTTAAGTGGCGCTATCTACAATAGTCAACATGAGTGCCAACTTGCGTTTCCAAAATCCTTGTCTTCAAACCTCTTCGATGACGTCATCCCCGATGACGTGAACAAGCATACAAATACGTTCCTCTGCTCAGTTGCCTGCCGTCCGTCGGAGAACACACCAGCTCAGTTCGTCGTCAACACCAGGTAAGGTGCATTTTACCCTCCGCGCACAGCAAACGTTCAGCTAACACGACGTATTTTCCTTGAAAATAGACGAGGAGCGTCTCAATATATGATTGGATGATATACGTCTGACACAACGTAGCTATCTTCAGACCAACAACAAGCATCAAATATTACAATGGCGGGATTCTTATTGGCTCAGTCGAATAGGGCTACAGCTCCACGCACAAGAGAAAGCCAGTAATAATCTAATAATCTGGACGTGTGTTGAAATCCAGCCAACAGTCAAATTCCCACGATTAATCATTATCTCTATCAATAGTACAGAAGCAACTAAATGCAGGCCCATATCACTGCGTCATCGAGCATCCAGTGAGCAGATAATGTCTGCTTGAATACACACATGTTCTTGCAGGCTAACCTACATGTCAGTGAACACGCGAATTTTTTCCGTCTCTAGTTATCAGGAAGGTGAAATTCTCTTACAATAAGAGTAAATAACTTTTAAATCAATTGCATTTAATCACTGAAACAGACATCATTGTTCAACGAACTTCAGTTCCAAAATGTTGGCCGAAACGACTGGAATTTCACCGAGTGGTTCATTTCTCGCCGTTCTTAAGTTTAAAGTTTATTGGACGTAATCTTTAATTAATTTTTTACTATCTGGTTCGTACGCGTTGCTTTGCGAAGTAATAAGTTTATTGTCAGCACATACTTTAAGGGAACAGCCCAGTAAATTCTGTCCTCTAGTAGTGTTTGTAGTCGAGTCTTGTTTTAACATTGTCTTGCACACTTTACGATTGTTTATTGATTCTATTGTACTGTTGAATATCATATGTTTCATACAGTTTGTCTTACTGTCACGTGAGTTGTAGTTTCCAGCTCAAATGCAAAATAATTCGTATAGTTCCAGCAGTTCAGTAGTTAGTAAAATTAAGTTCAAAGTAAAAAAAAATATTTTGTTACAACCACAAAATATTTTATTAGTATTGGCACTGCCAAATATTTATTGTAGTCACCATAAATACATTTTTCTGTCACTGCTAAAATATTACGGTCACCATAGTATTATTTTGTGTATTTTCGTAAAGGCACAATGATTTCAAACTACTTGCAAGTGCTGATTGTTTTTGGCAGCGTGTCTTTGTGAAATGAAGTCTCTCATTTGACTTTGCCAATCACAATAAGGTTAAACCTACTACAACTTCGCCAGTAAAACACCAAGACTCATCAGAGCTAAGACGTCCAATCACTGAAACAAAGTGGGGCAAAAACCTTTTCGCGAAAATCAAATGTCCCTATTTATATTGCATTTTGAATAATTTCCCCCTTCCAAGAGGTCATAAAAACAAACGAGATTAGCGTGGTATCACGTGACAATATTTTGTTGTTCTCCGGGGTTGTGATAAACTCCTGTAATGTTGTTCAGTGTTTTAAAAGGGCGGGAATTACAAAAGCCTCCACATGTTATACATGTTAAATGTCTTACTAAATGCGACGTCAGTAGCACATTTTTCACAAAGTATTTAAATTAGGCCTACTGTAAAAATTTACTTGCAAATTTACCACACCGGTGTATAACAGTGTTAAGAAAGTAGTTATGGAAAAATTGTTTCCCATGTATTAATGGTAGCGTTCCAATACATTTTATTAAACTATCAAATGCACACTGACGTTAGCAGATTTGTACGATAACAATGCTGATCAAGGAAGCTGAAGTGTGGTAAGCGTCCCATATTGTGTATGAGTTAAAACATCTAATCCTATGTAGGAAAGTTTTTTTTGCAGTTATTCATACAGTCTCGTTTTGTACACTTTTTCTTCGAAATTTTGAATACTGAGCATCTACACTCACTTTACTGTAGGTAGTTTAGGTTATTTCTAGAGAATTTGGTTTGAATACCTTATGTGCACATCTGCAGCTCTGCTTCATTCTCAGGCATAGGATGTTATAACTCTCATTGGTCTTTGAGATATGCTAACATTATTACGTCACAATAACCGCATTCTGATTGGTGCAGGCAAATAAGAGACACGTCTGATCAAAGGCACATGACAAAATATATGTCATTAAACCCAACTGACTTGAAGTTAATAAAGCAATAGTCCCTTTAACATCAAATTTAAAATTACCCCCTAAACCAGACATAAATGCGATAAGTAAAGATATAAATTAAAAATTTACTAACCAATATTGTGTTACAATTTACATAGGAACCTTAACTATGCTGACCTTAATTACAATGTACTATTATTTACGTATTATATTCTCAGCAATAATACTATCAAATACTGAGCCAAAATGAAAATTTAGTAAAAACCCATTAAACAGAATTAAGACACTGGAACAAAGTGGTACAGAAATGTTTTCGCGACAAGTTGTGACTCTAGTTATTTCTATTGTTCACATTTTTTTTCTTGCCAAAGGGCTAATTTCGTTTGCTAAAATCAGCTTACCCTCCTCTAGAGCAGAGTAGAACCAAAAGCTACTCTCGTGACTTTTTGACACGAGTAAACTTTACTCGGTTTATTTTTGAACGCTTCGCGCTGGAATTTTTTCCTACCCACACTACCTTCGCGAGCTTTTATAACCGCCTTCTGCCTGTAATCCCAGCCAGTGCATCAGATGAAATGGAAACATCGACTGACGTGAAACATTCGGTCACGGTTAATTGCTTCTTCTGGCCGCGCCGATGGCCTTTGTGCCCCCGCCAACCACAGTCTATATTCCCCCCCCCTCCTCCCGAACCCTCCCAAACATGCCAAGTTATATTATTCCAGCAGGGACATTGGGTCCGCTTTCAAAAGAGCCCAGTTAATTATTTTGTCAAATCTCTCCCTCCCCCTTCCCTTTATAGCCCCCGGCTTCCCTCCTTCTCTACAGTATTTTTTTTTTTTTAAATCCGCTTTTGTCCGCCGTGAGTTTCAGCCGCTTTCATATGACAGCCAATCGCCCGGCAGCATTTAATTTTCTTTCTGAAATGTGTCAGACCCGTGTCATAATATATATTTTTTGCAGTCTACTTGAGCGGAAGTGATGTGACACGGTCTGACAAATGGTCAAATGCTTCCAGAAATTAACTGCTGTTGAAATTCTCTTGAATATAAAATAAAACACAGCAAGGAATACTCGTCCTCTCGTTTCGGCTGAGACTTACTGTAGCTTAGTATGCAAATGTGTTTAATATTGGCGTAAAATGGACTTAAACATTATACGCAAAACACTGGGTGTTTGTAAGTTACTTTTTTCCTTCTTCAAACAAGTATAAAATTGTGGGACAGAAACTGTCTTCTCGCTCCCCTAAACCCGTAAAATGCTTTGGAAAGTTAGATTTTGGCATTTATCTGTAATAAATAACAGATAGAAATACTTTCTGTGTTTGTCTCATTTGCCATACTTTTATGGATGATTAGAGACACTGGAAAATCGCGAAAAAGTTTAAAATAGTCTCCAATGAACTGTATTATATTAACCGTGACACGTGTGAAAAGTTTTGGGACAAATCACAAACGCTATGCGTCCAAGCTGTGCAGTTCTAATTGGGTTTGTTGTAGAGAGAACAAATGCTATAAATAAACGACAGCCAATATAGATACGAAACATTCAGTGTTATATACATCACGTCGGAGCCTAGCAAACAGTCAACTATTCCCGCGATTTCCCAGTGTCTCTATGGATGATGCATATATGTGTTTATGCATATTAGCATGCGTGTTTGCATACATTTACGTGTGCATGTTTGTGTATGTGGATAACTTGGTACGCATGTAAATGCATATGTATGTTTGCAACAATGCCTAGTCACTATACAAATCATTCGACGGATTAGGACCAAATTTGACGGAATTAACATCATAGCATAGGCCATATTGAGATCAGAACCTGCGCCTTCCAATTTTCGGGTGGAAAAACAAGGCAATGTCTATTTTTAAGGGTTTCGTTTTTTTTTTTTTTTTATTTGAGCAAGACTATTTTTTGTATAGTATTTTATTTAGATTTCGTAGTTTTTATAAATATAATGGCATCTCAAAGTCTAAATGTGTATAAAACGGTTTTACTCTAGAAATAAACAAACTGACTCACCGAAATGATTTAATTCACTCTGAAGAACACTGTAACGAGCTACATTATGACGTGATAAGAACCGCATTGAACTTGATTTTGTATTTTTTACAACTGAATTGAAAATAAAAAATGAGAAATTTTCTTAATCGTTTTTAAAAATATACAGTACATTTCAGTGTGGTTTATTTACAGGCCTTGACGCAGCCCGTCACATTGTTTTTCAGTGTGAATTATTTCATTTCTGCGAGTCAGTTTGTGTTTCTTTCCAGCAGAAAACCGTTTTGTGCAAATTTAGACTTTGTCATACTATTGTACAAAAACTATGAAAGCTGAAAATTTAGTCTTATAGTAAAAAAGAATCACAATGTATGTCTACAAAATAAACCGTATCTCGCTCAAATATAAAACTTATTAAAGCAATTAAAATTTTGAGTGAACTGCCCCCGTAACCCGAAGTCATCACGGACGCAAGAATCATTGTTGCACCTGATACATAATTTTATTTGTCCAGTATTTTCATGATATTGCTGTTATTTTCATTTATTCAACGATGGCTAAAGTTTACTTTTTTTAAGCATAGGTAGCCTAGATTTTACTTATGAGCATAGCTGGTCACAATTTTCGTTCCACTAAGGGCTTAAGGTCATGTTCTTTAGTTTCTACTTTTTCAGTGGTATTAATTTTTTTACGCCTAAATGCGAGGAGATGTCAAAAATCTGTCTGGCAGTTTTGTTTATAATCGTCTTCTACATGTTGGTTGATTTTATCAAGGCTGTAAATAAAACGGTTTTAGCTAATAATGAGATTAACGAAATTCTGGTTAATTTACTTTTTAGTCGAAACCGTATGATTATATGCTTAAAAAAATAGTTATCACGGCAAAAACCATTCAAAACAAAACTGCAAAAAGATTCTTGATATCTGCTCTGTTTAGGCGTAAAAAAATTATCGCAAAACCAGTAGAAACTAAAGAGTATGGCCTCGCTCTTTGGTTTTGCAGTGGTTTCGAAAATATTTTTTTTATCGCAAATTAATACATTTATGAAGAATTCATTCTTACAGTTTTAACACTTATATATCATCGTTTGTACCTGAATTTTTCTGTTGCAATAAACCAAACAGATTTTTAGATTTTTGCCCCCTGAAATATAACATATTTCGTTGTCAAAATAAGCGAAAATTAAGCAAAATAATTTATTGCTAGCTGTACATTATTTAAAAAAAAACTGTCTGGAAAAATTGTGTATCGTATGACTGTACACAGTCTCAAATTTTTTCAAAGCATTTGGTTAAAAAAATTCGAGTTATTTGCAATTGTTTGAAATAAGTGAAAAAGCGTGGCCCTAAGGCCGCCGACCACCGCCCGCTTCAAGTGAGTTGTAACTTGCGATAAATATGTATTTTTCTAAAACTAAACTACTTTATAAGTACCTATTGTGCCAATGTACGATAAGAAAATACAATTTAACAAGGGCGGGAGTTTTACTGTTAAGACACCATGCATATTAAAACCTTTATCTCTAATAACAAAGATTGCAGGCTTTCGTGGCCATTGTCGTAATTTTCTTGGCTTTTGGGATTGAGCCGCGTCTTGTGTTGCTTCTTGGACAACGTTTCGGCAGATCTTGCAGCTGCCATCCTCAGGTCGATGCAGTCTGATCCTGCATGGACCAGTCTGATCCTGCATCGACCTGAGGATGGCAGCTGCAAGATCTGCTGAAACTTTCAAGAAGCAACACAAGACGCGGCTCGATCCCAAAAGCCAAGAAAATTACTTTATTTCTAATCCTTCCAACATAGCTAAGGACAGACTTTTCACGCTGCCGTACTTCAAGATGTACTAACTGGATGTATGCGGAACTCAGATGGGAATTAGCACTGAGATTTGCTACATCCTTTTCATCAATTAAATTATACGATCGCTGTTTAAAATTCCATGGCAAAAATGGACTGGCGGGTATCTTGCAGTCTAGTTCAGCGCTTGGCTCGTTGAGGCGTTACGGCATTTGGTGCGCGCTTCAAATTCGCCCTTATGACACCTCCGCTTCTGTGCTTCACTAAGTTTTAGGATGCCGAAAGCCTCCATGATAGGCTTCTTGATCGGGAAAATAAAATTTTTTTTCTTTTTACCAGAACAAAGGCCTCCATTGCCTTTATAAGCACTGATAGCTTCTGTTTACAAATCATCGTGTTTAGAATGTTGAAAGTTGACGCGCGAGTTGCAAGATCTGTAGAAAAGACAATTTTATAAGAATAGATGGCAGCCATTGTTCTTGCAAGCATATGTGGTCGCAGTTTGCAAACCGTTGTGACTATAGAATATTGAGATATGGCGGTATACACGTGACCTGTTGGAAACATCACTAAGCAAGGAAGCTACTTTTATTACAACAAACGGCTGCTATTACTCTTATATTCATAATTTGCCATAAATGTGGGAGCTGTTGGAACCAGGACTGTGATTATTGGGTCCCTGCGGTAATTCGAATATGTCTCCATTTGAAGCATGATTAAATATGCCTCACGTAGTCGTTAAGTAAAAATGGGGGATAAAAGACTGCCATTTGAAAATTATTCGACGAAGGGCGAACCCTAATTAAACTTATCGTCTCTACTATCCATCGTTATTAAGATAAATTTTTTGCCATGCCCATGGCTTAGGATATATATAGGAATTTTTGGAGAATATGTGGTACTATTGGGAATAAGTTAACTAAATAAGTGATAACTTTGGTATACACGTGTGTTTGTTACCTGTACAAGTCTACGCCGTTCAATGAATCTCTTTTAAACACTTCGTGATTTTTGTGTTACATAACTATTTCCGAGAAACTCCAGGTAGAAAACTAATCAGTAGGGCCCGGTAGTTTCCGCGAAAAGAATTTTGCCCCACTTTGTTTCAGTGCCTGACGTGCACACCTGCAGCTCAACTTCATGGCTATTGACAAGAGTAATTTGTGCAGAGTTGTTATTCATTTGACTGTGCCAATCAGTATATGGATAGCTGCCACACATCACGTCTATTATTTGCGGGTTTAACCTCCACACCACAGACTAAATAGTAATACAGACGTGAAATGACGTGGCGGCTTGTTTGATACGGGCGAACTTCGCCGCTTATTGGCTGCCCGAGACTGTTGATACCAGCCCTGTGTCTGTTTGGATCGTTCATATTACGACAGGTTTCACATTGGCCAGGCTACCGGCTAGCTAGGCAGCCACCTTACGCTGATTGACGGTAGGCGTCTCCGCCATGTTGCTGGCCAGGGAAGCCATTTTGCTGGCGTGTGTGACTGAGTTCGCCTTCCTGCTGGCTATTTCACTTCTGTATTCCTAAATATTCTGTGTCCACACGCTGGGTGTTACGGCATCCAATCACTGACCACAAAGCAGAGATGCAGGTGCGCACGTAAGGCACTGAAACAAAGTGCTGCAAAATTCTTTTCGCAAAATTTTATATCTCTAGACATGTTATACCGAAGGTCAGCAAAAATATATTTTTTTTCCTGCGACTAAACAGTGTCGCTAAGCAAGCTACATTTAACTTATTCCACTACAGGTTAGAAAGAAAATGTGTTTTCTTATGGGATAGCTTGGCACAGGGAAAATGTCTGCTGCTAGTATCGCTGATATCGCTAAGGGACCAGAAAAATACGAAACTATAGCAAAATTATAATTTAAATAGACTTTGGAAGACAGAAGTAATTTAACGTAATTTTAAAATGAAAATAAACTGATTTCGTGGTTTAAATTAATAACTTTATGCAACTTAAAATTAAGGAAAGCTCCGTGATTGGCCAGCTTACATCCATTAACGATACCAGCGCTCAAGCGGAAGAAATTTTCCTTGTGTCAAACTTTTAACACAGATCTTCTCTAACTTCTGATATCAGATTAACGCTGCCAATAAATGAATGATGGGGGGAAAAAGTATTTTTTACAACAGAATTTTTTCGTTTCCATCAACGAAATTACATGGCTTCAAACACAAATATGAGCCAATGCCTAGTAACCGAAAATTAATTACATTATGTTTACAGCAATTGCTATTAAACTAACACTACTCCATTACTTTTTTACACACTACCTTTTGTTATTAGCTATGAGCTGTGCAGTATTAGTCTATACAATAGGCCTATTTAAGATAGTCTAGGGCTTATGATGTAATTCAGGGGGCGGTACACAGCAATTTTCTTCACAATGTTTTTATTTTTTATTTGCACCAGATAATATTTTTTTCCCTTGTTTTAGACACAAAATATGACTAAATTTTTCTCTTATGAGATTTTTTTATCTCTCATAATTTTTGCGTAATGGCTCGTTAAAGCCAAAATTTGCATGTTTCCGTTTTAAGGACGACACTAAAACCAACTGACTTACAAAACTGAAAAAATTCAAAGTTGATAAAGACGTCGCACGCTAAAATGTCACGTTCATAAGAACAAAAAATTATTATTTTTTGTATTTAAATAAAAATGCCGAAGTTTAAAATAAAACTTAGAAAAAATTCAGTATATATATTTTTAAAAAATACAAAAAATATTTTATTTTCTGGTTTAACATAGTTGAATTTGTAGCAACATCGTTATTCACTGCGAATTCTTTCAGTTTGGTAAGTCAGTTGATTTTAGTGTCATCCTTAAAACGGAAACATGCAAATTTTGGCTTTAACGAGCCGTTACGCAAAAAACTATGAGAGATAAAAAAAATCGCCCAAGAAAAAAATTTAGTCACGTTTGGTATCTAAAACAAGGGAAAAAAACTGGTAAAAATATAAAAATTGCGGTAGACCGCCCCCTTAGTTAAATACATTTTGTACTGTAAAAAAATTACCAATACAACGCGGCCATTTCGTGTTTCCGTCGTTGAAATGGGGTTAACTTAACTGCACGCGGTCTGATCTGGAACTGTTTTGCTGTGATTAACATTTGTTATCACAGAGAGAAGCGATATTTATGCTCTAATTGCGACGCAAATGGTCATTTGATATTTTTAATGTGCAACAGTATTGATTTTTTTGGTAGAGAGTATGAATTAGTCTATTCGCGTTGATGCAGGTATCTCTACTATATTGCTTGCGCGTATTTCTGTTCCCTCGTAACGCAATGCTTCAAGTTGTCTGCATCGTGCAGTTACGAAGAATGGTGGAATATCTTCTATGTGTCGTTCGGGATAAAGTGAGTACTAAATATTTAACATTTAAGAAATACCTCTAGCCGTTATTGCATATAATTGCTTTTATACTTGCATTTATGGTTAGCATCGAATTTCCGAATGCAATCTCGTGTATTTTCCTATCTAAATACAATATTGAAATAAAATCAACTTAAATTGACATACATATATATTATATAATTAACATACAATTTTTATAAAACTATATAGGTTCGTACCGACCTCACAATTCATTTCACACGCGAAAACATCAAGTGACGTGTCCAGAGAGGTTATTCATTTCCCGTCGTTAGTCGTTACGCCCCGGAAATATACGAATTGACTGAAAACTTTAATTTAACAGTGCCTTTTCGAGTGTTCGCTTAATTCTTTTATAACTAGATTGAAAAAATAACACTGACAATAATAATATTTTTAGTTTTCTTTTATGATCACAGATACGGTTAATTATTCTACGGGTTAGGGCACGGTCTTAGAAGTACAGGTCTGGACACTCGCCTACTCTTCAATGCTTTATCTTTGACCCTCTTATGACTGAACGAAACTGTTGGCGCCACTATCGCAGTGGGGCTGTCGTGAAGAGAAGTTCGTTATTTTAATCAAAACTCAAGTGTTTAAACATATTCTGGTTAAACTGAAGTAAGTTTCTAATATTTGTACTTTAAAAATATAATACATTTAACGTTTGAAAAATAATTACTAGCACTAGTGTGCTGTGGCGCCACCAGTTTTCAGTCATGTTTACGGATGGTAAAGAAACTAAAATCAGCCATAAGAGGGTCAATATTTTATAGCAGTGTCCAGATCTGAACTTCTAAGGCCGTGGGTTAGGGAGATAATCAAATTTCTTACGAATGAGTTAGACAAGGGACAATTTCCACGGCGCTTCTTCAGATGTGAAACCGAACTTTGCCGAAGGATGAAGTTTTATCCATAAGCTTCAGCACCGATATATAGGCGGTTCGGTATAAATTGAGCATTCGGAAAAACCCTGCTTGAGTTATATTTTCAACCAATTCGTATCTTTCCGCTCGTAACGTAAACCAACGGGAAATGTCTTACCTCTCTGGATAAGACACTTCATGTTTGCGCACGTTAAGATAAATTATGCAAACAATTGGAACATGCAGCCCATAGTTGCACAAAAAAGTTAATTATTTATGTGAAATATAACTATGTCGATTTCGGTTGATTTTGTTTAAGTATTGTTGTACTTAAATAGGAAAATAGACGAAACTATACCGCGTAGTTTCGCTGCGAACCAAGCAAGCTGTAAGGCAACTATAGTTTATATTTTGAATTATATGCAGTAAAGGCTAGTGATATTTTTCGAAGGTTAAATTTTTAGTGCTCACTTTATCCCGAACGACCTATATCAGCGCTACTAGCTGCGGAAATTGTGTTCCCTGCGAAATCTATTACTTTAAGCTACTTAATCTATTTTAGAACTAGCCTTAATGTCATTACCCTTTATTTCCGCTGCTTCCTCGATAATTATTTTTAAAATCATAAACGAGACCACACTTTAAAAAACTGTTCCATAGTTTTATTAAATATAGTGTTTCCTGTTAGATCTATTTTTACAAGATGAAATATGCAGTGATTTCAGGAAATTTTGCAAGTAAGTAAATTTTCGTTAACGAACTAATTAACCAAAAATGTATTATTTCTCGTCTAAATAAATGATGTTACATATTAAAAGCAATTTTCAACAAAACTGTGCAACAGTTTTCCGAATCCTACTCTTTTTTAGGAATAAAAAAATTATTTCGTAGAAGCAATAGAAATGATGGATCACGGCATTAAGGGCGCCGCCTTCCACGGCCTTCCAATGCGTTGTAGTGTGTTCGTAAATACGTTTCTTTACGAAACTATATCACATGTGCCCATTGTACCATTGTACGAAATGGAAACAAACTTTTGGCAAGGGCGAAGTGTTATTGTGAAGACAATATGCTAATTAAAAACACTGTTTCTAAGACCTCCGACATAACAAACAACATCCTTTTCAGACTATCCTACTTCAAAATACACTACGTGGTTTTATATGAAACTCAGAAACGTGCAATGAACATTGCTATAGACTTTCCACCAATAAAATTATATACTCACCGCTTAGTGTCCCATAGTAAACATTGATCTTCGGGAATCTTGCACGCTAGTTCAGCGCTTGGCACGTAATGGCGATGTGGTGTTTAATGCGCAACAAGTCGCCCTTATATCTCCGTCGTTTCTGAGCTTGTAACGCGCAGGTAGGCGGCACCCTTAAGAATTATTTGGACTTCCGGTTTTTTTCTCTCTTGAGGAAGCGGGGAAGACAATAAGTCGACTCAAATACGTGCGTTAAACACCACTTCGCCTCTAGGAGCACAGTTCTCAACTAGCGTGCTGTGTTTTCATAGGGATTTGAAGAGGTCAGCCTACTATTTTATCTGTGGCAAGCATGTGATTAAGCCCAGCGCAGGTTTATGTAATTTTGTTTTCTATTATGGCTGGTATTTTTCCAGTTACAGAAAAAAAAAACATTTTTATAAACCTCTTTTGAGGAGCTGGCAATCATGGTTTTAATAAGCGGAAGGTAGCCTATTTTCAAAATGATAGTTACATAGTTTGAAGTGTGTCTTCTTTCCCTGCATAAATGCATTGGGAACATTTGTAATAGACATGAAAAAATATTTCCCGTATCTCGTAAAGCAAGGCTCAGGCAACAGGTAGAACTAACTTCTAAGTCCAACTCACTCCCTTTATGATGTATCATGTGAACCAGGTTCTAACATTTACGGAGATTGCGCACGCGGTACGGATCACACTTAAGGGGCCTGCCTACCTGCGCCTCAAATGCGTTGCAGCGAGTTACTATTTTTTTTAACGAAACAATTTAATGCGCATTATATTTGTATAGCTACGAAAATAACACACATTTCAATGTTTGTCGCTTTATAGTTAAAAATAATAATAATAAAAAATCCGGCACGTTTATTAGAAACGTCATTTACGGGTCACTCAAAGTGGCCGAAAATGGATTTTCCAGACAGCCGTAACTGGAAAAATAACAACAGAGTTAAAAAAAAAAACAATAATAGAAAGAAGCGTTAGACTTTGATGGGATCACCTCTCAAAGTCCCATAGGAAAAATGTAATAGTGAAGCACTGCACGCCAGCTGAGTGGCTTGCACGTAGAGGCGATAATATATTACATACGTTAGTCAGAGGCGCTCTTACCGCTCCTACCCCACACACACAAACGCAGTCTATCTATGGAGTCTCCTTAAGGGTGCGGCCTACCAAAAATTTCATCACAATATTTTTATTTTTATATTTGTACCGGTAATTTTTATCTTACTATAGACAAAAAAAGTGATCAAATTTTCCTCTTATGAAAAGTTTTTATCTCGCATTGTTTTTGCGTAATGGCTCGTTAAAGCCAAAATTTGCGTGTTTCCGCTTTAAGGACGACACTAAAAGCAACTCACTTACCAAGCTGAAAAAAAATTGGATAACGATCTTGTAGGCTACAAATTCAGCTGCGTTCAACCATAAAATAAAATATTTTTGAATTAAAAAAAAAATATTGAATTTTTCAAGTTTTTGTTTTACGTTTCAGCATTTTAATTTAAATGAAAAAAAAATTGTATTTTTTGTTTTTATGAGCATGGCATTGCAGCCTGCAATGTCTTTATCCACTGTGAATTTTTTCCATTTGGTATGTCAGTTGGTTTTAGCGTAGTCCTTAAAACGGAAACATGCAAATTTTGACTTTAACAAGCCATTACGAGAAAACTATGAAAGATAAAAAAAATTTCATAAGAGCGAAATTTAGTCACATTTTGTGTCTAAAAAAATATCGGGCACAAATGAAAAATATAAACATGGTGATGAAAGTTGCGGTAGATCCCGCCCGTAATAGACGAAGCTGCCATCTTGGTTGTTCTATGGAACTCCGAGTCGAACTTGCAGGAAGGGGTGATCGAGGCAGAAGGGGGAAGGGGGGAGGAATAAAACGTGAAGTTTGCCCGTCTCTAGTTTTATCACCGCGTGCGAGGGCAGCTGTAATCATGGGCATACCTGCAGTAGAGTTAGGGCGAGAACTTTGCTGCCAGTGGTTGGAAGGGGAAAGTTCTCTAGGCGAAGACAAGACGCTAGTTGAGCGTCTTGTCAATAGAGGCGATAAGGCAAGATGTGTACGAGTAAGAGTCGCCCTTGCAGGCCGCGGCAGATCTCGGTCCTTGTAGTCCAGTAGCACTCACATTAGGTATGTAACACTGTGTTACTACTGTATGTGTCACAAGCCACGGGCCAGAACTACAGATGCCAGGGTGTATATTTCTCCTTTGCCTTCAGGAAATTGTAAAAAAATATTTCCTAAGATATGTGGAACTATGCTAAAATTATGAAAATAGCCGCCTTTTTAAAAAAGTATGAACACAAGATAGCCTAAATACACAATATTCATGTCAGCTTTGTGTGTAGTATATGTGCACCAAGTTTGATGACATTCTGAAAAAAATATTTCCTTAGATATGTAATACTGTGCTAAAAATGTGAAAATGGTCACCATTAAAAATTTGAACACAGGATGAACGAAATAACAAACGTAAAGTTATCTTTGGATGTTGTATATGTGTAATAAATTTGGTGAAGTTCTGAAAAATATTTAATAAAATATTTTATACTATGCTAAAAGTATAACAGTGGCCACCATTTTGAAAATATGAACACAGTGTGAAAGAAATACACGAAAGTCAAGTCAGCTTTGCATTCAGTATGTGTTTACCAAGGTTGATGAAATTAAAAAAAAAAAAATATTTTTTCTAAGATATTTAACACTATGCTATAAATATAGCAATGACCACCATTAAAATATATAAACGTATAATGAAAGAATTACACAAAAATAAAGCCTTAAAATGGCAATTTTTAATAAATTTAATTACTTTTCTCTTTAATGACGTACGATAGAAGTAAAGTAAATAGTTGCGTCTACACATAATTGTTTCTTTTACTTAGTTATTATAGAAAGAAACTATATAGGCCCTACCCAGAACAGTTATTTGCGAACATATTCGTATACACGCAAACAATGATTTTACAGACAACACCTTTCTTGAGACTCATTTAGTATTCAGTATTTAAGAGATCTAAATTGTCGTCATTCGGTTCTATGAGTGAATATAGTAATAACTTCTACGTAAAATTCACAACCACAAAGTACAAGTACACAAGCTATTTTAAACATAATTTAGAAAAATAAAGGCGAAAATTATTATGAAAATATGATAAATTATAAACAACTGTATTACAGTATGCTTTTTTCCCCTAACTATTTCTGTTCTGTATTAAATAATATAAAATAAAAAAAAAATATTTGCAATTTTACAAGTCACGGAGTCTTGAGTCGTGTTTAATTGTCAAACCCTAATTTCTGTTATAAGCTCCTTTGTAATTTGCCGCCGGTACTCTTCACTGGTTAGTATTCATAACACTCCTGCCAACTTAATAAGCACTTAAAATGTTAGACCACGTCGATACGGAGGTTGCTCGGGCGGATATTAAAGTTGGCAACAAGCTTCTCAATTAAACTGCATATCAGCAGTATCGCAGTTAGATGCCTGAATTACAGAAACTTTATAATTAGCAGCACACAAGCGTAGATAGCTTACTTATCAACAATCTACAGAACATAAATTTGTATTTCTAGGTTTTAGGTACGCGTACAAATGTTAGCTATAATTTGCTATAATGAAATATGGAATTACAAGGTAAAATAATATACATAGAAACAACGACATTGTGGTTATTGTGAATGCTAGTTACTGTAATTTCTGTGTAGTGTACGTGAAGGAGGAGCTGTAACAGTTGCATGTTACCAACTTTAACATGCTAAATGTTTTATATTCGAATTGCAGTAATGTGTAGTAATAAATCCGCGTCAGTCCATAGTGATTCACAAGTGAGCATAAAATACAAATTAAGGCTTGCCACATTCGAAGTATAATGGAATTGAATAGGTCATTTGAGAAACACCACATGTCACATTTTTCATAACATTATTTATATTTACTCTGCAATGCGCGAAACTCGTATGTCGAACACAGCCGTGACACGTGTGCCTAACTTTTAAAAATAAAATTATCTTATTCAGAAGATGTGATGTCCGTAATAAATACAAGAGTTCCATGCTGCCTTCAACTTTAATGCAACCATAACACCTTATTTTTTCTATGAACTAATTCCAACATTACATTCCTTCCTCCTCTCATGACAAACGTACCAAAGAATACAATACACATTGGTAAGTCAACTCCAACTCTGCACACTACTCTACCCTACACTACACCATCTTACACGCAGGCACTACAGAAGATATATAAATATATACATTTTCAGCACAACATTGTTAAATAACTTTGTCTTGAAAGCGACATGTGGCGTTTCTAAAATGACTGATTCAATTAAAATATCAATATAGATAAACCAGTAAAACGGCAATTATACAAAACGAACTTTGACGACTTCGTGAGTAAATATTTTACCATAGTGATACTTTTTTAATGAACCATAGTAGGGGGAGCATGGGCGTTTTGCTCCACAGGGAGCAAAACCGGCCTAACCTGCATATGGTTAACATGCCAGCCACCCTCCCCTTGGTGGAGCAAGGCCTCTGATTGGCCAAGACGTTGTCTAGGGGGGCGTGTCCTGAGCTGTGATTGGTTGTAGGGGTCTTTTGGTACGAATAGTACCTAAGTGCCATGAGGTCTGTGATTGGCCGAGAGCTTAAGCCCCGCCCTGTATGTGTGTATTGATTGTGTGTATGTAGGCGAGGGGTGCAGAGGAG
>PNEQ01030705.1:0-32583 GCA_003012365.1 Medauroidea extradentata
GTAAATACATCGCTATCAAGAGCTTCGAAGCAGACATAGTTTTGAATGTCGACAGGTGTGACATATTTGTGAATTTCGTACGTGGTCATTTTGGTGCAAGTCTAGATGGTTTCGTTACAGAGGAAAATGCTCTGGTTGAGGTGAAATGTGATCCTTCTGCTAAGTCACTAGGCCTAATGAAAAATGCTAGACAGAAAAAGAACTTCTTTTTGGTGATGACATCCGTCAATACATTAACACTAAAAAAAGACGCACCAATGCTTTTATCAAATGCAAGGAGCACTGAATATAACTGAGCACGAATTATACTACTTTATAGTGATGGCAGATAAACTGGAAAGTCTTCATACAGAAAAAATAATAACTGAAACATTTTGAATACAGGAAATGATTTTAAAAATTGAAGCGGTTTAATATGTATTGCATGTTGGCCGAAATCGCAGAACCTAGGACTTATTTCCCCAGTTCGGAATACAATTCGTGAACCTGTATTCATAACTGTAGTACAGAAGTCAGCGTACCGGTATCTTAAAAATGAAGAAGCAGAATGTGTTCCACATATAGACAGTGTGCACCGTGTTAATTATACTTATCACTAAATATAATAAGGAAACATGTTTACATTTAGTTGTTTTGTGTATATTTTGTCATTATACTTCTGAAATTTTGTGAAATTGCAAGTACAGTCATTATTGCATTTGTAGTCCTGTATGGATTTGTGCATTTTTATAATTTACCTGGAATAACTGGAGGTGTCTCATTTTAAACGATTCTGTATTTCTGTGTGCTTATTTCAAGAGAATCCGACGTTTGATTTATTTACTGCAGTTTTTATATGCAGCAAGGCTTCTAAGAAAAGAAAAAAAGTGGAATGACTTCCACATTAACAGTTAGTGCATTTTCTTTACGTTACTGAATATTATAAGGAAACATATTTAAATAAAGTTCTTTGTATATATTTAACCAACTTCTGAAATTTGCTGAGCTTGCAAGAACAGTGTAAGATAATTGTAATTATTGCATTACTAGGTCTGCATGGGTTTGCGCATGTGTACGATTTTATTCGAAACATTTATTTGTCTAACAGTTGCCAAGCTCGATTGACACTGTTTTCTGTGTATATGGTACATGTATTTTACGCATATTTTGTTTATAATATGTGTGTGTTTGGTATGGCTACCATTTAGAAACTCAACGACTAATCTTCTTAATTAACACGTGTATAAGACTAAATGTCATAACACTACCACACTACAAAATGTTATAATATTAGTTTAAACGTTTTCTGAAATATAGCATAAATTATTTAGTGAATTAGATGGTACTAGCTTTCAAAATGGCAGTCCTGTGATCAAAAAATATCAAAACCTAATGCACATTACATGTTCGTTGAGCGTACCAAATTTGGTTAGAATTTACCGAATAGTTACAGAGATATACCGTATCACACAAACAATTCAAATGGCCAATATTTTGAAAGACAGTGCAAAGCGTTTTTGAAAAGTATAAAAGTCAGGTCCTATTATTTTATAGAGTTTGGTTGAAATCGGTGCATGTGTTCAAAATATATTTGGGGTGGGGGGAGGGACCCATAACCAGCCACAAAAACAGACACACAGATAGTAAGGTAATCTTATAAGCCAATTTTTCCTTAGGAAGGCAGACTAGAAACTATTGTCTGTTTTATTTTTTTTTTTTCGTTCTTACCACCTGTTTTTGTCATGGTACCTATGCTGCATGACTTGCGAGTACCTTGCTACATTTGTGCATTTAAAGTAATAAGCTCATTTGTGGCTTGGTAACCTGTTTATGAAACAGTATTAAAATATTATGCAACATATCTAAGGTCCATGAATATTACACTCAGAAAAGTTTCGTTTATAGAATACTAAATTTTCATATTTATTTAGGTTCAAGAGGTAAGTATACAATGTTGCCGAAACTCGAGATATCAGCATATTTTTAGCGGGCCATATTCAGCAGGTTTTAGAGTAAAATAAAAAGAAAGGCCTTCAGGTCACAATTTTTAACAGGTAAATCAATGAATGTGTAAAACATTTAACAATTTTGTAAGAATCTCCATAATCTGTAGGCCAAGTGGTAGATATTTCATGAATTTTTCGCAAATACTTTGTGGAACAAGCGGGTGAGCGATTGGTTTCGTCAGCTCTGCAGCCGAGTTCAAGCGCAGCTCCGCAAGTGGGGTAAGATCCGTCCGTAAAGGCCGCAGCTGCAGGTGTCCTTGCTTCGTTCTCTGCGAGTGCTGATGTGGCAACAGCGTACAGTTATCTGCCTGCGCGCCGTCACACTATTCGTCCGAGCCGGCCACCCCTCCCTCCCTCCCCGTCCCGCCGCCTGCAACCCTATCTAGGCGACGATTTCAACAAACAACGCTCTCAGAGCCGCCCGTTAAAGCAAAATTATCATACTTTGATACCAAATCTTTAACCATAGTATCATACTTAGAGTTTGTGTTGGAAATACATGTATTATAATCTGTAACAAATTTATCATATTTTGTATCTATATCAACCCGCGATTTCGTTAACAAATTTCCAAAGATATCTAGCATTTATTAATAAAGAAATTATTTTTTAAAGTTTAAAATTACGAGATAGATTTAGTACTATCACACATAAATGACCACAAATAACATCATCAAAATTTTGTATTCTATCATCATTATAAATTATTTCACTATTGAGATATTCAACTAATTTTCAATGAGGACTGCCTCCAAGAGAATCAAATAAATTAATTGTATTACGTTCTTTTCAATAACGAACCCTACGTTTACCAGAGTTTTAAGAAATATCTAAATTTACTATCCCACATTCTTTTTAAGTAGTGGTTGAGGTAATTTATCAATCATAAATACATTCAGAAAATGTTTCGTATTAAATTTTTAAATAATATTTTCAAAGTCATAATTTCTAGTTGATATTGTCTCTTTTTTTTTTTTTTTTTTCGAAATATGTTTTCTACTTTTCCCTAGAGTTTCCATTTCCCAATTATATCTACGTTGTTCTGCTAATTCTTGATCCTTATTTTTGTCATTAATTATAGTGTTAGCAACAGCTGGTACACCGCCCGCTAATGCTCCTAAAATGGTTAATACACCAAAAAGTAATGGTAAAAATCCACCTTTATGAACTGTCAAGACATTACCTATTTTCATATCTTTCAATATTTCCTTAAATTGTGGTATAGAAATAGTAAGAGACATTCACTTATCAGCATTAAGCTAATTATTTTTATAATTAGGTTTTTCTTTTGTTTAAAAAATCAAGATTAAATTTTTAAGACTATCGCAGATGGCATTTTTCTCCTTCATTTATATACAAAAATAATGAGATTATATATTAAAACATTTAATGAGATTTTATTTTAAAATTTTTAATAAAATTATATTTTTAAAAATTAATACATTCAAATTTTTAAAAAAATTAGTATGTTTATAGATTAAAAATAAAATTTGATTAAAAAAATTAATGTTTTCGTTTTATTCCTCAACCAAGTTTATGCTTAATATGTATAGTTGCTCCTGTAAATCCAGCCCATAATTTTTCTTTTAAATTTTCATCTGAGCAAATACTCTTTTAAAAGCTTTATTTTATAATTCTGTATCTGAAATATATCTTTCAGATAAATCTTTATGATTGTGATAAGCAATATCATGTTCCATAGCTACAGCATCCAACGGATTTATTGGTAGATCAAGTCTAGTTCAAGGACCTAAAAGTGATATCCTGGCGCATGTAATTCGAATGGTAAAGAATTAATTGTATTGTTTATTAATTATTTTCTGTGATGTTCTGATTCTCAAAAAGAAGGAGTAATTGTGTTAAGTACCCGTATAACAAACGTATATTCTTTATGGATTGTTTACAACAATATCACAAAATTTATTATTTAACATAATCATCATTCCAACCTTTTTGTTGTAATTATATTTTCTTTCGATCATTCTCGTCAACATATATAACTAAAATTCGATCCAAAAGATTTCTAATGTCATCCATCAATGTAAATTATTTTGGAAGATTTGTATAATTTTTAATGTCAATACCAAGTATTGGATACCTTGGTGTTATTGGTCTTTGTGGTGTTGTCAAATTTGAGTTTGGATCTTTTAAATATTTATCATAAATTATTTTCATTATACTCATGTACTTCCAACTTCCACTTGAAAGTATTTTTCTCCTACTAGGATTATTTTCATGACATGCAACACTGGTTGATAGAACAATTTTTATATAGTTTGCATAATCTTCATCAGTAAATTTATCTTAAAGTTCAATTTTTGTTTTATTTTTTGTAAGAAAATTTGAGAGTTGTTCTTTTGATTTATATTTATAATGTTTGACAATTATGTTATTAACACGAATAAAAACTTTTGATCTCCAACAAAAAAAAATCCTGACCCTCACTACATAAACAATTTCATTTTTTTTTATTAATTTGAGAATTATCTTTATTGAGAATAACAGTGCAAAGCGTTAAATTCCCAAATTTGTTGTGGGGAATATTCTGAAAATAATTTCCTTTCGAAAGATGTTTCTTCCAGTGTTGGTGGGTAATCTAAAATTTGTTTCATAACAGCGGAAATAAGTGTAGAAATCAAATTCTAATTCTCATTTGTAACATTCTCTATTGTTTGTCTAAATTACCAGTTTCACCTATCATTGGTTGTTCTTTTTTTTTTCCTTTTTTTTCATATGTTTCTTTATGATGTCTTTTGAATTCCTTAAAATTTTCAATCAGCTTTCATCTTCCTAATAATTTTTTCTACCTGGTTTTTCCATTATCATTTAAACAGGATAAAATTTAAAAAATTAAAAAAAAATAATATTCAAACGGCTTAGATGGCTGTGTTCAAAATCTAAATCAGTTTAACGTATTCTTAATTTTTATGTTATAACTATTTAAATTTAATTTGTGTTAACATTTTAAATATTCATTTACTCAAATGTAAAAAAACATACTCCAAGTGATAATATTTCATATGAACCAACAAAAACTGGAAAAAAACTAATTTAAATTCTTTTGTAGATATTTTGGTACTAAACAATTCATGTTTATCGGCGGAGACTCACAAACCAGCTCTAAAAAATTTTTCCTAGAAGAACAGTTTTATCTTTTGGAATAGATAGCCTCTGACAAGCAGTTTTATTCGAAATGGAGTCAGGTTCACCCAAAGGTATTTCCTAAACTAACTAAGGATTTAAATATATATTAGCTGTTACCAATTTTTTTTTTCCAAAATATCCAGGGCAATTTCAACTAAAGCTAAAACTGCAGAAAATGTAACTACAGCATTCAAAAGTTTACTTAACACATTTAACACTCATGAATCTAAATATTTTCAATCTGATAATGCAAAAGAATTATATGACAAAAAATTAAAAAAATTAATGAGTGATTACAATATGAAACATTATTCATCATTTATTGATAAGAAAGCTAGTGTTCTGCAATATAACAGAACTTTAAAAGAAAAAAATGTGGAAGAATGTCACTATAAATCGAAGCTATAAATGGAGAGACGTATAACCAAAATCATTAAGAGATCTCAGCAGCACAGTTCCATGATAAATTAAAATAAAGCCCGTTGAAGTAAATAAAAGAATGAAGCCTCTATTCTACTCAATATGTATGTAAAAATAAGAAATATCACTAAACCAAAATTCGCTATTTGGAATAAAGTTCGTATAAACAAAGCCATAAAATTATTTGAAACAGTATATTCATCAATCTGGTATACAGAAGTAATTGAAATTTCTGAAGTATTGTTCACAAATCAAATAACATATAAAATTAAAGATTTATAAAATGAACCAATGAAAGGTATGTTTTCTGAAGAATAGCTTCTTAAAACTATACACGATAAATTATACTTAGTTAAATTGTTAGGTTTTGATAGCAGTAAACAATCATGGATAAATAAAAATTATACTTTTATATAAAATTATTTTTACATAAATGAGTGAAAAAATAGTTGAGAGCTGTGAACAGCTGATCAAAATAAAAACAATTAAAAATATCACAATAATTGAATATGAATTCCAGTTGGTGATTCATTTTCACAGCCGAATGAAGCTTACGAATATTATGTATGTAAGATAACCAAGATAGATAACAATGAAGATTATTCTAAAGATTCAACTATAAATTTCTAACCATAGTAATATTATTGAGAGTATTAACAATCCTAGAATAACTGCCACTATGGTACATGCGTTGTTAAACTCAATTTAAGAAAAAGCATATGTACAGTTACCTATGGTTGAATAATGTTATGGAGTTGATAAATTCTTTGTATTTAGGGCTGTATACTTAATGGAGTTGCATATCCGTTAGAATATTTGTTTGGATTTATTAGAGATTGCATTGATATTTATTGGAAGGGGGTAACAAAATTTCATTTATTCGAGGTTCTAATGATGTTTGTAACTATAGACAGCATAAACTTAAAGCTAATGGAACTCCTGACCCTAACAATATTCCTGATGCAGGTCAAATTACTGTTGAGAAAATAAGTTCTGTGGCCAGTTGTTGAATCCGGACCTAATTACGGTGATGGAATTAAAGCTAAATTCTATAAAAATACGAAAATTCAAATTATTTAAAATTATTGACTGTGTCTTGAAAAAGTTGTCCCTACTGGTTCAAATATATTTCAGTTTTATGTAATGGTACAATTTAACTCACTACAGTTTTATATGCCTGATTGTGTAATTGTTGGTTTTCAAATGAATATAAAAGTAGATCCTGAACAAGATCAAATTAGCTCATTATTTGATCACCGCAAAGTTATAAATACTTCGATTAAGAATGGGAGTAATAAGGTCTTCACAAATGAGAATTAGAATTTAGACATAGAAAATAATATATATGATAAATTGTACATTACTTACAAAGATTTTAGAAAGTAAAAAAAAATAAATTTGTTACATCTTATTGTACTAATGAAATATACAATAACCCAAATAATTTTTTCTCTGAAATGACAATATATATTATTGATCGTTCACATTCAGTAACTTCTGCTGTCAAAGATAGAACTAATATATGTTAAGCTTTCTGTTGATTTCACTTAACCAATAGTTGCTACAACAATATGTAACGTAGTATTAAGTAGTCAAAGAAATCTTATATATGGTGTTAGAAGTGAGAAAAGTACTGAAGAAATTTTGTAAGTAATTATTACTGTTTTACATTTTTTAGATTATATTTTAATATTACTGATTGTATTTTTTATAACATACCTTATAGTAACACAGGAATTTAATTTTTATAAATTTTTTATATTATTCCTTATAGTAACACGGTAATTTAATTTTTATTTATTTTTTTTAGTAAAACATAAATTTAAAATTTTTATATTTTATTTTCTTATATTATGTCTTATAATAACACAGGAATGTTTACTTTTTTAATACGTCTTATAGTCAGAGACATGCAAATTTCGTGTTCTTTTCTAGCAGCTGACTAGACTCCAAGTGACTATAGGCTCGCTCGACGTCTCCCGCTGGCCGATATTGTCGTGACTTGCCGCGGAGAATGCTTACACGGTAGCGACATGACAACACATAATAGTTCGTGGCCAATCGAACCGCAGATTATGCTCTGTTATGTATAGGAAAGTGAAGTATAGTCTGCTACCAATTGATAACGTGAATTTTGCATGTCTCTTCTTATAGTACCACAGAAATTACTTAATTTTTTTATAATATGACTTATTGAAACAGAGGAATTTAAATATTTGTTATTATTTCATAGTATGCCTTTTAGCAACACAGGAATTTAAAAAAAGTTTTTAATAATATTATACTTATTTTTATTATGTCTCATGAAACATGGGAATTAATTTCTTTTATATATATTATGTGTTATAGTAACAAAGTAATTTTAAAATTTTAAACATTATTTTTGTTTTATTTTAACATGTTTTTAATATTACATTTTTCCACCACAAATGTATTTTAAAATGTAATATTTCTTTTTAAAATTTTTAATTTGATAATAGCCCCAGGGCAAAGTATCAAAACCATTCATGTAAAATAAATATTTTATCATCTTTCAATCTTAAGGCTCTTATTCTATTTTCTAATGAAAACAACAATTTTGTTTTTCTTCTTAAGGAATTTTAATTTTATACTATATTTCTTTTTGGAATAAATATGTTTTATAATTATCGAATGTTATTTAATTTTAACTGTATTTATTTTATATACATCTTGCCCTTTTTTTAGTATTTTGTCTACATTTAAAGCATACACTTTAGATTTTAATCCGATAAATATTTCCATTTTATTCCATTATTTTCGTCCATTTCACAGAAAACATTTTTGTTTATTTGGGGAATGTTAAATTCACTACCTTTTTCATAATCTGAATTACAAAAATGATTAATCGTTTCTTTGATATCTTCACAAAATCGTTAATTTTTATTTATTAAATAAAATAATCGATTTTTTATAACCTAATGCAATGTTTTGTCCAATTTTTTGGTTTCATAAGATTATAATGAAAATCCGGCGTTAAAGTTTGTGATAAATCTAATATTGTCATTCCGACATAAACTGCCTTACTTTAAAAAGTAATTTTGTTTCGTTCATACAAATTTCCGCTAAAGAGCTGCTAAAGATGGTTCCATCTTTAAAAATTAGCTTGGCAATTTAATTTTTTGCGGGTTTAGAGTTGGTACAAAATATGATATCGACCCTATTTCTAATATTTTCCATCGTATTTCCAAAAACTGAATTATTCATAACTTTACAGAAATTTTTTCAAAATTATTTGAAGCTTTCGTTCTCACTTCTCTATTTAAAAAATATATATATTGTTTCACCTAATCAGATTGTTGAAATTTTAACATTCTAAAATTTGTTTAAATCTCATTCCCAAAAATTATATTGCTTAAGATTTATATAAATTAATACATACGATTCTTTATCTCATAAATCTGTTGATAATTATTATTTAATTTTTGAGCATGTAAGTTTTTACTTTCGGAAGCTAGTGGATCTTTATGAAAAATATGCAGTTCTTGAGGATATTCTAAATCAGTCCCTAAAATATAACCAACATCTGAATATTTTTTAAAATTTGTTATTTTTTGTTCCCAATAATTAGAATCATTGAGTCTATAATTTTCAAATTCAAATCCTTTTTAAGGTAAATATTTACTCATGGACCATCCATATAAATTATTGTCTGACTATTCTAAATAAGAATTTTAAATTTATGGATCTTAATTTTCCAAACATGTATTATTATCTTATACATCAATGGGAAATTTTTCCCCGAATTCCTTTTTCAGCCATTAATATTTTATCATAATCTGTTAATAAATCTCATTCCATTTTTGTGTGTTTTATCAAAGCGACCTAAGCTAATACAGGGGCCAGAAAACACAAAGATGGATCTAATTTAATAAACAAACATCTGTAAAATTTTCAAATATATCAGTCAACAATAAAACGTAACATTTAGTACATAATTCAGTATGCTCAGCAAAAATTTTAATTTAAAATTTACTTTAAATTTTTAACGAATTTAAAATCTTCATCACAAATATTAGTTTTATTTAAATAATTATAAAAAAAATTCTCCAGACAATAATCCTGTGTCATTAAGTTTTTCTTCGTTATCCATATAATCATAGTGATAAACACTTTTTTTTAGTAACTAAATCAAATTATTCGCATTGAAAATAATTTCGAGTTTGTCAAAATTGTTCTTTGGAAAAATTTTTAGATAATGAATCTAAACTAGTGGTCATTAATTTTAATGAGTCAGTAAATCTTAATTTTGTTCCTTCTTTTACATGTTTCGCGAAATAAATATATTTTCTTCATTGTTTGGAACTAAATCAATTCTGTTTTCGTTTTTAAATTTTCCGAAATCTTTACTAAATAAATTGGTGTCATCCAGATATATTATTAATATAAACAGGGAAAAAATTCCGATTTTGATAGTTAAACGATTGTGGTCTGTTACCGAATATTTTACTATTTCACTCTTAATAATAACATCAACGATTTTTTACAAATATAACCATCAATGGCGAATTTCTTCTTTTTTTGTTAATGGAATCATTGGACACTATTATTTCATATATAGTTTTAATATGTTTATAATAATAACTTAAACTGATTGGTTTCTGTTTTTTAATAATATTTTGCAAAGGAACTCTCAGGATTTGGGTCGCAATTATCAATTTTATTTAATAAGCGTTCAAAATCAACATTATAAAAATTTTAAATTTTATTATTTAATTATTTCGTTTAGGAGTTCTATTTTAACACATGTATTATATTTAAAATATTCTTTGTGGTTATATAATTTTTCTTCAGAATAAAATTATAATATTGTCATGGAGCTAAATTTTTGAGTTTTACTTTCGCACGCGCGTTGCACTGAACTTTGTTTAAATGTAATGAACCAGGAAGCGTGGGTCGTCTGTTGCAATAGAGTTTCGTCAGAAGCGGGCCACTGCGACATGCGGCTGGGGCTGCAGACCCGGTGTCGTCGTCCTCACAGTTTGCAGTTTTGGAAGCACTTGGCTTAACTATTGTTGCGGAAAAGGGGCATTGTCGTCTTGATCATTGCCAGAGTGAGACCTTTCCAGCGAGTCGACTGCACCGAGAGAGATAAAGTCAGTAAGTCACTGCTGGGTGGGGCTCCTGTGTAAACCGTAGAAGTAGGTTATGTTTAATTAAAAGCCAGGGGTTCGCCTCGTTGCCATAAAATCACACTGCAGCGTGTTTGAAGAAAAAGGTTTACACCGAAACTAATACACGTGTGTTCACGCCGTTTGTCTACGAAAAGAACACACACTTCAGACGACAGCCCTTAAGTACTTTCAAGACAACACACTTATTAGAAATCCCCTTTTAGGGCACGTCAAAATGGGTTAAAACAGAGTTTTCAGGCTGCTATAGCGGAAAATATACTAGCCGAATACATGTGAAACCACTTAAGGGTAGTGCATTGGGCTTTAGTAAAGTGATTTCGTAAATAAAACAATAGGGTCACCACTTAAAGTTCCATAGGAAATTGTTTTTTTCGCGAAGACTGCACGCCTTAAGCGTAGAGGTGACGCACCGTTGTATGGCCCATACGATGTCGCCCTTAGCACCATACCTGACTCACACAAACACATGTGCCACGAGGCGGGCCCTTTAAGTCGGGAACACCAAGGCCGCGAACCAGTCCTCAGACCTTTCGTCTGTACCTTAGTATGAAAAATTGTTTTAATTCGTTTAAATTGTAACGTCGGGTCTAGAGTTGACAATTATTTAAAAATAATCCAGGATAAAGTTTGTTATTGTTCCAAATCGTTAAGTATTTTATAATTCGTTTTAATGTAACGCACATGTTGAAACCAAAGTTCCACTTTTATTGCAATATCGTTTTGATACCATTATTAAATGTTTACGTTTGCTATTTAAGGCTTTTATTAGGTAGATTGTCCTGCATACATTAATTGGTTGTAAAGGAAAGTGTCGTGTGGAAACGCTGTTGTTCTAAGTTAAGTGGTAATTAAGTATTTAAAATTCCCATAAGCCTACTTCCTGTACAGGGAGATAGCTAATGTCCGTATTCCCAGTCATTGAATTAATTCCTCTCGCAGTTTTCTGAGTTCTTTAAGATATTTTGTTTATTTGTTTTTGAAGTTAGTTATTTTTGTCAAGCGAATTTCGCTCTACCCGTCTGTTGTTTGTTCCCCCTGTAACTTTCGTGGCATTCACTTTAATTTGTCCCCAGTTTTTAAAAAATAGCCTGACAATATACAATTATCACCAATAATATTTTTGGTAATTTTATTTATTTTTATTTAGAATCCTAGCAGTCTAAAAAAATTATTTTATCCAGCAATAGTAGTCATTATTTATGTTTTAAATGTCTAAAACACTAATATGTATATCGGTTTAATTTACCATAATTTTTTATGGATAAAAAATACATTCTGTTTCGCATCTGATTTTTAGCGTACTTTCCGAAGGTAAAATTAGGCTTATGAGGTCACCTTTCTATCTGCGAGTCTGTGTGTGTGCCCCCCCCCCCCCCTTAAAAACTTTTGAGCCGGTCAATCGAATTTTATCAAACTTCGTACACATATAGTTCTTTGAAATCTGACTTGACTTTCATATATTTCGTTGATACCTGTTCATATTTACGAAATTGCGGCCACTTTAACATTTTTCGATAAAGCTAGATATCTACGGAACTGTAATTTAGATTTTCATCAAACTTGGTACACATGTACTACATACAAATTTGACTTGAATTTTGTGAATTTCGTTCTTCCTGTGTGCATATTTTAAAAATAGTGGCCTTTTATATATTTTAGCATAGTATCACATATCTCGGCAAATATTTTTCAAACTTCACTAAACTTTGGTACACATATACTATGAATATTGTGTATTTAGTTCATCCTGTGTACATAATTTCAAAATGGCGCAGTTTTAAAATTTTTAGCACAGTATTATATATGTTAGGAAGTTTTTATCAGAACTGACACAAACTTGGTACACACATACTACATAAATTCTGTGTTTAATATTGTGAATTTCGTTCATCTTGTGTTTACATTTTCAAAATGATGGCAATTTTTATATTTTTAGCATAGTGTAAAATATCATAGGAAATACTTCCCAGAATTTCACCAAAATTGGAACATATATGCTACATACAATGCTGACTTAAATATTGTGTATTTAGTTGATCCTGTGAGCATATTTTCAAAACGGTGAAAATTTTTACATTTTTAGCATATTATTCTCAATCTTAGTAAACATTTTATTTACAATTTCACCAAACTTGGTACTTATATACTACGAATAAAGCCGACTCGACGTTTGTGTATTTCGCTCATCCTGTGTTTATATTTTACGCAATGGTGGCCATTTTGATATTTTTAGCGTGGGTAAAAAAATCTTCAGAAATATTTTTCAGAATTTCTCCAAACTTCATACACACATACTACATACAAAGCTGACTTAAATATTGTTATGGTAGTTAATTTTGTCTTCATATTTTCCAAATTACGGCCATCTATTTATTTCTTGGACATAATAATTCATATCTTATATATATTTTTCAAAATTTCGTTAAACTTAATACACGCATACTGCATACAAACCTGACATGAATTGTGTATATTTCGTTAATCTACATGTAATGTTATGAAAACTATGTCTATTTTTATTTATCTTAATGTTAGAAAGACATCTCAAAAATGTTTTCCCAAATTGATTAAACTGGTTACTCGCATATTACTAATTAAGCTAACTTAGCTTTAGTATATATCGTGTATTGTACGTCTAAATAGATATTACAATTTAATAGTCCTAGATTTTGTAAATTATTTTAACTTTTATTGTTGATTCCACACACTTTGAGGAAAGTAGGCTTCTCAGTTGTGCTGATAACTTTTGTTTTCTTTATTATCAGTTTCTTCTTCATTACTATTAATTTCTTCTTCATAAATATTTAAATAACAAATTAGCATTTCTTCTTCCACCATGTCCTGTTCGCCATAATTTTCCTTATTTTTTTCTTCATGATCACAAACATTAATAGAAATTCGAGTTATTTTTAATGTAAACTAATTATATCTAATTTCACAGGAAATTCTATATCTTTAAAAGTTTCATTATATTATTTTAATATATTTGTAATTTTTAAATCTATCGGGATTAATTTCTACATTCTTAAGTGCTGATAAAATTTACCATAAAAATATTTTTCGATCGGTGTATTTAAAATTTAAACTGATTTATTTCAGTTTAACTGTTTCTGTTAAATTATCATTAAGATCCTCTTTTTAATGGGTAATATTTATTTTTAATTTAAACATTTGAATTTTATTAAATGGCCGATTAGATCCTTTTGCTTGATATTCCATCATTTTTCTTAATGTTTTTTAAATACTGACTTAATAAAAATCTTAATCTGTTGTTTTTAAAATAGTTTTAATTTCATTTTTAACACTTTTGTTTTGAGTTCTTTTAATTCGGCTGAAAAATGTAAATTCATTTTTAAATTATTTTCTAAATTTGCTCCTTTATTTTATTTATTACAATTTGTATTGTAGCCTCAATACATTTTTATTGATCTATTTCATATATTGTGTTAATACCATACGTTTCTATCGTTTCTTCAAACGCTTAAGCAAATTGACGTATTTGGAACTCATCAATTTCTTAAATTTTTAAATTATGTTTGTTGCTTCTAAATGTTATTTACTTCCTTCGTGACTTTTCTTTTAAAATTTATCATATTCTTTTCCACGAATTTCACAATTTTTGAGAACCTTTTCACATTAAGTTTTTGGTTTATTTTCTGAATAAGTTTTGATTTTTTTTTTGCTTTTATCTAGTGATGGGATCCTCGAATGAATTCTACTTTTCTCACTGCTTTTTTTTTTTTTTACTTTTTTGGGTTTAATTGTCATTATAAAATTTTTTTTCGTTCAATTATTAATTTTTTAAGTTAAATGTTTTTCTTTATGAGAAGGTTTGTAACAATTGTCACAAATATCATATTAAATTTTTTGTTTCTGATTTTTCTTCTTAGTTTTTTTTTTCGGTAATGGTGAGATACTCTTATGAATTCTACTTAGTAAATGTCCGTTTGCTACTTTTTTATTGTAATAAATTTGACAAATATCACATTTAATATTTAGTTCATTTCCGTCTTCGAATATCGGAATAATATTTTTTTCATTAATTAAAAAAAAAAATTTTAATCGTATACATTTTTTTACTGTTCTTGGGCTGTATATTGATGATGAAACCTGTTTAATCTTCTTAGGCTGATTATTTTTTTACGAAATTTTTTACTGTTCTTTGGCTGAATAATTTTTGATGATATCATTTTACTGTTCTTGGACTGAACATTTTTGATGAAATTTTTTTACTGTTCTTGGGTTGAATGTTTTTTTGGACACATAAATGACGCTTGCTTTAGAACCGACCAAAGACTACTGCTTGCGACGACAATTACAAAAGGTATCATATATGTGCTGTTTTAATAAAATCCAGGTTAGTTGTGTGTGAATAGTAGCACACATACTCGCCAGCTATCATTCTGTTCACATCGCAGTGTGTGTATAGATAATAACACGTCTTAAAATTCGACTTCTTCGTTACGTTCAAAATATATACCAACGGTTTAGTCCTCAGTATTGGAAAATGATAAAAAATTTATACTATCTGAAACAAAAATGTCACGACATTCTTCTCAAAAGTGGATTTATATAAAAAGTGAAAATAATATAGCTTAATTGGACTACAAAGTTAACCAAATAAAAATTCTATATAGTTATCTACTACAACTGTTTAAATAAATTTTACCAAAAATTCATTTTATTTAAAGTTTTGAAGTTGTCTCAATAGTTCGCCAAATAATTAGGTCAGTAAATATTGTTATTAACAGTCAAAAGGCGATGACGTTTGAAAACATAAAAAAGCAATACTGTTTAGGTCACTTGTCGATCGTAGAAATCCATGAACATTATATTGTGTCAAAAATTGCAATTTTTAAAACAGTTCACGTATACCGTTACACCGAGGTGATGAATCTCTGCCACCAATCCTCTCCTAAACTTTCAACCAGATCTTGCACCTATAATTTCACGTACGGGTCCCACTCTGCTGGTGCATACTCCAACATTTACCGTAACATTGTAATATTCCTTAATTGCACTGTTACTCCCTTCAGCAATACCCTTCCCAGCATTCCTACAGTCCTTCTCCCTTTCAACACCTTTCTCTCTACCTATCTTCTCCACTCTAAGTTACTCTACATCATTATACCAAGGTACTTGTATTCTGATGCTTACTCTATCACCTGCTCTTCCTATCTGCACACATCCGTACTTGAGACGTTATTGCTCGTAAACCCTACAGTTGTTGCCTTTCTCACGTTTATTTTCGTAATGTTCTCCTCAATCTAGAGTCGTAGCTGTACCTTACCAATGTCACCCGCCACCCACCTCTGCATATAAAATACAGTCATCGGCAAACATTCTAATTTGCCACTAATAGTAGACAGAAAAAAACCTAATCTACAGCTCATGTGCGAAGAATATGAACGGAAATATATTGACCTCTCAGAATAGTCGGATGCGTCGTTCGTATCATGTTGACATCCTAAGTATATTTATAGCAACATAGATGTATTCAATTTAACCCATCTAGCGCGGTGGCTTAACAGTAAAACGTAGGATATCCATAAAGGAAGACCCGAGTTACATCCTAAGCTCCGGCCATCCTGATTGCGGTTAACCATTATTTCCCTAAACGCTCCATGTGAATGCTGGGATAGCTGATTTACGAAGGTCATTGCCGAGTTCACGCTAGTTCAATTCCTGTTGATTTGTTCTCACCGTTTATAATTACATCGCTGTCAACGATACGCACAGTCCTTCAAACATATTGTTACAAGTTGCGGGCTAGGTACGTTTGGGGATGGAGGTCTTTGATAAAATAAAGAAAATAAAGCTAACCTAGTTTATTTACAACTGTATATACAAAAAACCTATGTCTATAATGATTTACCGCAATAAATGTCAAACAGAACAAATAACTACTATTTACATAAAGGAAAAAAAATTCATCTACATAAGTTCTCTGTATACAGAAAGTTACTAGTCACTCACAATGGTGGACCCAATGAAAGAATACCGAGGAATCTTTTCTGGCCTAGAAACACCTTCTTCCTACTACTTGCTGCGGTCCAACTCGCTGGACAACCTCGAACAGTCGTCGCAGTCCAATACTGGTCACTATCACTTGAGATCGCACCAGGCACCTGCCAGCCAAAACTCTCTCGCTCCTGCTGCAGCTCCCCCTTATATACCCACCCCTACTTCTCGAATTATCTCGGCAAGTCTCTGTTCTCCAACCTCCTGGAAAGGTGCCGCTTCAAAGTCAAGCACCACCCCGAGAGATAAAGAGGGAACAGGAACATTCCAGATCACGATATTTCCCTCGGTTACCCGATATTGGGTGCAGGTAGTTATCATGGAGTAATACAATCCATGCAGCATCCGATGAGGACTTTTAACACTGCCGCCACTGTATTGTATTTCGCCGCCCTGCCCGACAGTCGCGGCTCGCAACAATATGTATTAGTTCTATTTTGGCCATACACACTCGCTGCAAGTGCAGAGAGAATTACAATTGTTTTATACTGCTGAAGTAGACTGCTAGAAAGTGAAGTGAAATTAATTGAACATATTGGTTAGAACTTAACAGTAAAGTTTTGGCGCTGGCAATGGATGATGTAAGCAGTGTCGGATTGAAGGGGAGGGAGAAATGGTAGATCCCAGAGATAGCCAATGGCAACGTGCGGCACAACTCCCACATTCGAATATTCTGGTCGACTCCACCAGCAATCAAAGCCGCATCTCCTTGGTGTTATGCGCCAACTTCGGCACACTCGACTGCTGGGAAGTTCTAAATGTTGAAACTAGAGTGGCATGACTGAACGAATTATGTAAACAGTATTACAATTCGTCGCAGATAACATACTTGTCAAATCAGAACTTTGGAAAATAAAAAAAATTACTCGGAATTTACTATACTACCGCTTGTCTTTTACTTACCAGTTAGATTGTCCTGAGTGTTGTTTAGAACATTAATACGTGATTCAGACACGTGGTCAAACAAGTACATATACGTGTTCGTGAACCATCTACTGTGTAATCGTGCTGTCTCATGTAGCGGGTACAAGAAGAGCAGGTCCGTCATCATCTGTACAAATACACGAAATAAATCAAGATTGGAAATAGACCAATAGTAGATAAAAGTACGATGCACATGTCTGAATACATATTTTTAACAGTAGGAGAAATTAGTACATTATTTCATATGTATTATTCAAAATAATTTTCCGCATCACTGGAAAATTAGATCAATATATTCACATACTAAGCTTACTTGACTTTAGTTAATTTCGTCTATCATGTGCTCATATTTTCAAAATAACGGCCGTTTTTATATTTTCAGCACAGTATTATATATCTCAGGAAAACCATTTTTCAGAATTTCACCAAACTTGTTACACATACACTACACAAAAAACTGACTTTACTTTCGTATATTTCGTTCACACTGTGTGCATACTTTCAACATGACAGCCATTTTTATATTTGTAGTACAGTATTACATTTCTTAATTTGAATACTTCAGAATATTATTAATATTGGTACACATATGCCGCATACAAAGCTGACTTTACTTTCGTATATTTCATTCATCTGAGTGGTTTTTTTTTCAAACCGGCATTCGTTTTCATATTTTTAACATACTTTTCTTAGCAAATAATTTTAGAAATTTTTCAAAATTGGTACACATATATCAATACAAAACTTGACTTTGGGGTTTTTCGTTGACTCTATGTTCGTATATTCAAAATGGCGGCCACATTTAATTTTTTTTAATAGTTTATAATTTTTCAGGAAATATTTTTAAACTTTCATCAAATGTTATACAAATGTACAAATTGGTAAATTAACTTGACTTTCAAAAATTGTGTACATCCTAATTCAATTTATTCCATGAACACTCCCACTTACTTTAGTTGGACATAACTGTGTAATCTGTTCTTGTACATTTAATAATCTTGGTCGACATATACAGTTTGGAAATTTTATTTGACTTTCGATTTCGTTATTGGTTCGCTGTTTATTAATGTTTTAAACCGGTAGACATTTTTAACATTTGTAATAATTTGACATTTCGGAGGAAATCTTATTTATTGAAAAATATAATTAAACGTTGTATATTTATGCTACTTAACATACGGGCTTGAATTTTGTGTATTTCATTAATAATATATTAATATTTTTATAATGGAGGCCATTTCTCTATTTCAGCATGTGAGCCATTTAGGGAAATATTTTTTCCCAATTTCATTAATCTTCGTACGCATATACTACTTAATTAGTTGACTTTTCATTCTTTGGTAATATTTTGAAAATGGCGGCCATTTTTATATTTAGGACAGGATGAAATCTCAGAAAATTTGTTCTAAAATTGTTATCAAACTGGGTACGCATAAATTACTTAGGAAGCTGTCTTACCTTTAGTATATTTCATTTAACACATGTCTAAATCAATGTAAGTTATCTAATATTCCTAGGTGTACAAAAACAGTTTGAACTTTCAGGGTTAATTTGTACACACTTTGTGAAAAGTAGGCTTATCATTTATGCCGGTAATTCTTCTTGTTGGTAATGTACACGTGAAGTTACGTACAATCATGAAGCTAGTTTCCCAGCGCAGTTGCTTATTTTGGAAATTTTAATGAATCAACTCAATTTATTTTAAAATGGTGCAAGATTTGGAAGAACTTACATATATATTTTTAAACATTTAACCTACAAAATCACATCAAAGATATTAGTTCTCGTGTTGATGAGAAACTAAATAAATATATACATAAATCTATACATTAAATAAATCGAACATGTAAAATTTATTTGATATATCCCCGAAGGCCTGTTCATATATATATATATATATACTAGCAGTCCCCCGCGGCTTTGCGCGCGAGTAGTATTCTAAGCCGATATTATTTACTTTAATTGAAAAAACCTCTTTGTACACCAGATTGGTACTTCAGTCATCAAGTGTTAGAATGAAAAAGCTGCTATTTGAGCCCACTCTGCAGCAGGATAAGTAGCTATAGCTATCAACGCGAAAAACAGTCTTAAGTTTGTCCCTGCCACTAATAGCGACTTCATCTGGGCCTTTATTAATAGCACTGTAAAGTTGACGTTGTGGGGTAGTGATAGACTTTCAAATGTAAGAGAAAACATCTGATTTATCCTGTGCAGAACCATTGATGACGGTGCCCTCAGTTACATATCTTCAAAATTAACCACGTCTCGATAGGTTACTGTAGAGTGGAACTCCTCTATAATTTATTTATCGCTGGTCATACTTGCTTTTCGGAACATCTGCCTTGAAGAAACTTAGTTTTATTATTAATAAACATGTTATCTTATAAAGTAAAAAAAAATTACATATAACATTTCCTTAAGCGTAACTCTGACACGAACAACACCTCAATATCTCTGCCGGTTGGATATAGTGGGTAGCTGAAAAAAAAAGTGCTTCTTTTGGATGTTGAATTTCTAAATATTTTTATCTCACACCTTATACATTCGTATTAGTATCCAACTGAAGTGCAAATCACGACGGTAGCCCGTTCAGTCGAATCAAAATAAAAACAATACGTATATATTTTTTTGCATATTTTGAGTGTTCTGTTAATTAAAATAAATGAAGTTTTTTATAATAATAAAGTTTTTTTACTATTATAAGTAGCCTACTAATTACCACAATAAATGTTTGCCTATCTTTTTTCTTAATAAATGGAAATTTCATTATGTACACATAATATATTACAAAGTACAAAATACCTAAATTACATCTTCTGCATGGACGTCATCAATTCGAAACTCTTCTTCTTCTTCTTCTTCTTCTTCTGACTGTGCACTGTTGGTGCATGTACCACGGTAGGTTCCACAAACAGTTGTGCATTTAATGCCTGCTTTCCGACATCCACATCGTACACCACATCCATTTGTACAGCAGGATAATATGTTGTTTAGAACTGTGTCAGGAGCCACTGGGTACAATGATTGTATTGGAAATAGGTATTCATCTTCTCCTCTAGCCCATCCCACTGATCAGGATGTAGTAGTTATCGAGCCACTATTAAATCTGCAAATACACTCTCAATGAGTGTTGCCTTGCTGAACCTTTGGTGGGAGGAAGTGAAGAGAGATTTGCTTTGGCCTTGGTTGATGATTTGAGGAATGCTGAATACCGATGATCATTCAAATTATGTTGTTTAGTATTGGCTGTATATACAGCCAGGAACATCTTCTCACCAGCTTGTGACACAGCATCTGGTGTATATAAGGGGATATAAAATATTTTAGCAGATTTTGTGATATTTTGTATAGTGTGACAATAGCTGCTTTACTTTTATAATAAATAGCTGAGGTCGTATCACAGCCACTGAAAGCATTAAGGAGGAGGGATTGAGAAAATGGTAGTTCTTGGAGAGAATTTGGTGAACATAATTTAGCTTCTACTTTACCCCTGCTAGGCTTAAATAAATAACTGTTGCTATGTGGTGGTGCCAAAGCAGTCAGTAGCACTACCAAGTCCACGTCTTCCCCATTGATAACCACATTAAGGGAAGTGCTTGCTTTTTCTATCCCACATTTCACGATTGTAGTATCAGCATCACATGTAGCGACCTTAGTTTCTATTCCTCTGGCCGTTATTTCCTGTGCGAGGTAGTGAATAAGCCTTGTTTTATTCCTTCAGTTTGCCAAACAAAAATGTTCCTGCTGAACGGTGACATTCATGCTCTCATCAAACTTAATATCAACAGAAGTTTCTGTGGTGCTTCTTCTCTTCTGTCCCACTCATTTTGTACTGTTGACATCACCATATCCATCGAAAACTACAACACAGTGTTAACCATAATGTTTGATCGTGTAGGCTACGTATTGATCATAAATTAAAGAAAACTCGCTCCAAACACTCAATTTTACTTGGTGTAGGAGGAAGCCACAATCTACAACATTAGTACTAATTTTGATGTTTGTTGTTTTCATGTTAGGACTTACTACAGGAAATACATCATAGAGAGTTGACTTGTTTGTCTTCCTCAAACCACCTTCATTGAAGACAGCCAATGGGAATGGAGATAAATCATAACATAACAGATCCAAATTCTAGAAACTTTCGTAACAAAGCAGGAGTCAAATATAATAAATTTTTCAGCAATTTTCTGTACACTACGTACTTCCCCAATATGTTTGATATTCGATAACAGAGACAAACATATCGTTAAAAAAAATCCTGACAATAACATTCACAGAACAGATCAACGATTTGAAAAACCTGAAACTTGTGGCTTTATTCCTTCATCGATCCACCGATGACTGTGCTGCCCAGTAATAATTTACAAATAAATAACATGTGCACATGGCTTACAAATCCTCACAAGACGCGCAGAAGAGTTATTTCTGGACTAATTGTCACTAATAATGAATTTGTATGTTAACATTAACATTTTCTATATAAAAACTATATATGAAAATATATAAAAACCCTGCTTTGTAAACCACAAAATCATGTTCATAACGAAGCAGATAATTATTGCGCCATAGAGCATAAAATTTCTTTAAAAACATTAGGTATTGAGAATCAGTTGTAACTTATTGTCAATAACAGTTTCTTCAGTGCTCGATTTAAATAACTTGATGCTTTCATTATATGAAAAATAAAGATGAATAACATTGCAATATTTTTTTTAATGGTTCAACCATAAAATTTAACGACTGATTATTTATTTTGTTCTAATACAACCAATATAACAAGAAGTAATTTTTCAGCATCACCTTCAACTTCACAGAAAGTGGTTTTACCGAAAATTATTTTTTTAATAGTCATTTTACCGAAAGCAGTTTTCCCTAAAATTCATATTCCCGAAATTCACTCTCCCGAAAGTCGTTTATCCGATGCTTTCGGGAAAACGGTTTTCAGGTAAATGGCGTGTACCCGAATAATTTATTTACATTTTTTGTGGGAAATCATATTCTCTTTAATTTTGTACATTAATTAATTTTTGCTACGTCCCATAGTTTGGGCGCTACTTAAGGAAAACCACTAAAATGAACATTTAAACGGTCCCCAAACCCCCCGTTCACCACCCACCAAAGGGGACTTTTAGTATGTTGTTCGGTACAATTTCCCTTACACCTATGCAAATTTTCAAAACTACACGATTTTTATTCCTAATCAGTGTTTTTTGAACTAAATTGCCTGGACTATAAATGCTATTTTGTTTAAAAACACTATTAAATTGTAGATATTAACAAAAATGTACAGTACAAAACGACAAATAAACTTAAAACATTGGCAACGTATACATATTCCTAGAATTTTTATCATTTTATCTAAATTTGACTGGGTCACTTTTGGCAGTTAACCAACGATTACCATCACACTATTCTCAATTTTGGAGTACCAAATACGTTTCCGCGAAACCTTTTTCCCGCTGAAACTTTGTAATGGCAAAAAAGTTCAAGTGGTATATTTTGAAAATACGTAATTGAGGGCACCGTCACCAATGGTTGTGCACAGCGTAAATAAAATGTTTTTCATTCGATTAACATCTTACCTTAGGTGTCGTAACTACCCCACAACGTCAAATTGTCAGGGCTATAAATAAGGCCCAGGCGAAGTCGCTGTTAGTGGCAGGGACAAACATAAGACTACTTTTCGCGTGGACAGCTATAGCTACTTATCCTGCTGGACATAGAAAAGTGAAATTTTCAAAGTAGCTTCCCCTCCCGGCGTAGGCACCCACAAAGAAAGGATTTTTTGAAAATCGAAAAATAAAGGGGTGAAAAGGGGTAAAACGTGTTTTCGAGAAATTCTCTATAACACAGTAACCTGATGATACATTGTTAACACTTTTACTTCAAAACATTGCCTAAGCATGCGCATATTTCATTATTATTAATTAAATTTTGAAATTCGGAAATTAATGATGTTAAACGCCGCTAAATGTGTTTTTCAATAAATACTATATTTCTAGTAAACCACTTATTATAGCGAGGTGATTTTGCATCAGAATAGTGCTCATGTTAATGCCTAAACAGTAGTTGTAGGATTTTTCAAATTTAGTTATTGAAAGCCGGTAAAAAAATGAAACGTGTTTTAAATTAATCACCCGTATCTACTGAACCATTTGAGAATTCAGGTGGTTTTTGTTTTAAAATGGAGCTTACGTAAATACCTAATAACAATTTTATGATTCTTCATTATTCTTCCTTGAAAGCTGGTAAAAAAAATAAAACGTGTTTGCAAGTTATCATCCACTTCTCCCAGACCATTTGAGATATCGAGGTGGTTTTTGCTGGAGAAATAACTAAAATGTTTGATTCAATGTGTTTTTTCCTCTGCAAAAGACAGTTATTAATTATCATAGAGAAATAAAGATAAATTTAAAACGAAGAGGTTCTGCAGTTAAAGTACGCTCAGTGAAGTGGACTGGATAAAGCTGTTTGTATTTGTTGTATTAATTAACAGTTAGCTTCATATTTCTTTACTTTCGAACATCATTTGGGGAGGTGTTCTGTTTCATTACGTACTTCTACCTTCGTGTGCTGATCGATGCTTTTCTTTATTTGAAATTAGTTAATGTTTTGTGGTTTATAACTTGCTGCTTATTTCGTTCTGATTTTGCTTTTTATTTAGCTTGAATAGGTATTATACTCAGATATGTATTTCTAACTTGGTGTGCTGTATGTCTGTGATTTCGTTTTCAGTGTTGTTGGAGATAGTCTTCTTCGCTATTTATTATTTTTATCATCTCAACTTCGTTTGAGGTTTTGTATTTGGTTACGATATCTCACTAACCTAATGAGCCATCAATATGCTCATCAAAAAGCTGCGAAAGTAATTAATTAAAACTGGTTTTAGGGTTTTTAGAAAATCGACATTTAAGAAGGTGAATTGCTGGAAAATAATTTTTAGGAGATAATGAAACCAACGTAGTTAATCTAAACATGTTTTCGATTAACTCTCGATATCTATCGGGGTAGAGGGTTGGTGTTCACTTCAAAATGTTGCGTATGTAAATACCCAAAAAGAGAAGTTTTAGAATATTTTTAAGTTTGACCTCCAAGCAGTAAAAAGGGGGAAACTGTGTTGTTTATTAATTGTCTATATCACAGGCACACAATTGTCTATCGTCATGAATTTAACTTCAATTGGTTACGTATACAAATGTCTGACAGGATTGATGACAGGATGAAAATACGTGAAATGGGTTTTCGATAATTTCTCTACATCTATCGAACCAATCGATATGTCGAAAAGCTCTTACTTTTTGATTTATATATATATATATATATATACCATTAAAACGCATTTTCTGAATTCGGCCCCAAAGAAAAAAAAAGGGAAAGTATGTTTTCGATTCACAATCGATATATATGTAGATCCCATTGATTTTTATGTAGCAACGTGATTTTTGTTTACGTTAGATGCTTACTCAAATACCTGAAATGTAATTTCAGGAATTTTCGGAATTCCCTACCTAACGAGGTGAAAAGGGATGAAAAGTGATGAAATGTGTTTTTAATTAATCGTCGATATATATTGAGCCCAGTGGGATACTGTCGTGTCTTTAACGTCCACGGTACACCAATAAAGTATTCTAAAACGTGATTCAAGGGTCTTTATCGGTAATGTGTTTTAGATAAATCCTCAATATCTATCAAACCCGTTGAGATATACAGTTATTATTTTACTTCAGGATGATGATTACAGAAATTATCGCAAAAATTTTTTAAGATATTTCGAAATTCGAACTCCCCGTACTGTACGGGGATCATATGTGTTTTTTTAAACAAATGATCGATTTTGATTCTACTGAACGGTCTACCGTCCTGATTTGCACTTCAGTAGGATACTTATACAAATGTCTAAGATGTGAAATTAAAACGTTTTGAAATTCGACACACATAAATGTAAAATAAACACAAAATTTGTTTTATATCAGACCATGGTATCTGTCTAACCAGTATAGATATTGAGGTGTTGTTCGCGTCAGAGTGATGCTTACCTAAGTATTTGAATATTTAAATGTATGTTTTTTTTACTTTATAAGATAACTTGATTACTAAGAATTAAAACTATGTTCGTAAACTTTTAAGGCAGAAGATCCGAAAAGCAAGTACGACCAGCGAGAAATAAATTATACACTCGATTGTAATCTATCGAGACCTGGTGTTGTACAATCTCTAAAGTCCAGGACATGAAAATTTTATTTTTTTAAATTAAATTTGTTTTCATGAAATATTTCGACGTTACGCGACGCAGTTGTTTCTAACTCAGTTCTACATTCCGGGAGGTTCTGGGCTCGAATTGCGTTAAAAGCAGCGTACAAACGTTCATTTCTGACACACCAAAACTGCAAGGCAGATCGAATTAGTGTAATATGCATGTAGTCGTTTAAAAGGGGTAAAATGGATTATGCAGTTATTTTTCCACATAGGTTCCTCATTCAACACACATACATAATCTCATTAATCTCAAGGTTGGGGTGCCAAATACGTTTCTGCGAAACCTTTTCCCAACAAATTTCTAATGGCATTAAACTTCAAGTGAATATTTAAAAGTATGTGCTGTAATTGAGGGCACCGTTACCAATGGTTGTGCACAGGGTAAATCACCCTTTTTTCATTTGATTAACCTCTCACTTTTAAAGAGTCTGTAACCACCACACAACGTCAACTTTGCAGTGCTATAAATAAGGCCCAGGTAAAGTCGCTGTTAGGTGCAGGGACAAACTTAACACTGCTTTTAGCGTGGACAGCTATAGCTACTTATCCTGCTGCAGAATTAGCTCAACTAGCAGCTTGGACATTCATACTCTTGATGGCTGAAGTACCAATCTGGTGCACAAATAGGTTTTTCAATTATTAAAGTAGATATTATCAGTTATGAATAAGTAATACTTTCGAGCAAAGCCGCGGGGGGCTGCTAGTACTGTATATATCTCTGTATATAAAACGAAGTGCCCCACTTATTCATTCACTCATCAACGCACAGGCCAAACCGCTGGACTTAGAAACGTGAAATTTTCAGCCCAGCTTCCTTTCACGGCGTAGGCGCTCACTAAGGAAGGATTTTCCGAAAATCGAAAAATAAAGAGGTGAAAAGGAGTAAAACGTTTTTTCGCGATGTTCTCGATAACTCACCAATCTGACACATTGTTAATATTTTTACTTCAAAACATTATCAAAGCAAATTAATGTGTCATAAGTATTCGATTTTTCGAAATTCTGACATTAAAGGGGCGAAAAGATATTAAACGTGTTTTCAATAAATCTTATATTTCTCTGAAAGCACTTAAGATATCGAGGTGAGCTATGCATGAGAATGGTAAAAAAATGAAACGTGTTTTAATTAATCATCTGTATCTCTTGAACCATTTGAGTTATTGAGGTGAATTTTGCGATAAAATTAAGCCATCAATATGCTCCGTGATTCAAAAAAATTGCGGAAGTAAATATCTAAAGAGTCTTTTAAGGGTTTTATGAAAATCGATATTTAAGATGGTGAAAAGCTGGAAAATAATTTTTCGGAGATAATAAAACTATCTTGATGAGGAATCGGCATGCTCTTTCCTTTAAAGTTTGCGTACGTGAATGTATACAAACCAATTTAAGGTAATTCGCAAAGTAAAGATTTAAAAATTATTTAGTAACACCATCAATTAATTCGTAATTTAAAGTTAGTTACACTTTTCTATAGTACACGCGGACGAAACTTAAACGGGACAGCTAGTGTGTGTATGTGTATATAAATATATATGTTTATTGTGTTTTTTATATTGGTTTTTAATTAGTAACTCATTGGCATTTACATAAGTCGTCTTAACATTTATTTCTTTTGCTTCAAATATCATATTTCTCTAATTTCACATAGGCTACAGTTAATCAAACTTTGAAACTTAATTTAAAATAAACGTTTCCATTTCCAATACTCGTTTGCTATGAGACATTGGTTTTTTACAAGCTCTGTGTAGACAACTATTCTTAAAAATATCAGGGAGTTAAGTCCAGCGTTATATGTGTAGTTACACGCCACCTAAAATTTAATATGAAGTTAATTATATTTCAACCATTTTCATGTTCATCTCATTGTGGTTGACAAGCTAAATAACACGTTTAAGTGTTGTTGCATGACGTGGCATACTTGTAACTGAAAATACAGTATGTTTTATATACAAATTATTCACTTAGGTAATATTCTGAACCAGTTAGAAGAATACCTACATCTATGTATTGTACGACCGTGTCTTCACCCAAAGAACGTTTGCCGAAGCATAATGTCTTGATAACGTCCGCAATTTCTTTGCTTCTTCCGCTGCTGATCTTCAGAGACAGGTCAGGCGGGAGCACATTTTCTAAGTTTCTGTCAAATTCGGACAGCTTCTTGTGAAGAAACTTTTCTGTAACACCAGAAACATACTAGCAATACATTTATATCTTTCTTGACATTTACTTGTAGGCTAAGTGTGCTATAAATCAACTTGCTAACACACTTTTTGTCCTTCTACATGAAACCATAAGCCATTTTTTTAGAACCCAATATGGTTAAAACGTTTTCTAGATATATTTACGTAAACTGATTTAGCAACAGCATGTCAGAAGTTTCCTTATTGTGAAACAACTAATCAAGATATTTCTTTAACAAATAAAAATTTGGGACAAACTGAAGTCCAAAGTTCGTGGACATAATACCAGTTCAACATAGTACATTTCTTACCAATAAGCATTACTTTTCCTTCAGCTAACGTGACGCCTAATATAAATGGAACTGTGCTGAAATGTCCTTCACGAATCAGAGCCCAGGGAGAATCTAGCAGGAATGCTGTTGAACCAACCTCTTCGCTGGGGTAGAATGGTAATGCTAACAGATGATTACTTTCCTGGTAACAAATTTACACAAAGCTGTTTTCTCACCAATTTTCACGTTTAAAAACAATAAAACCTTTAGACATAGTAAATTACAACTAATTAATCACAGTAAGACAAAACATGTTAAATTTTGTTAGTGTCACTGTAAGAATTAAATAATTCACTTAATTTTTTGTGAAAATATGTTTTGTCCAAGAGAAATGAACAGTGACTAAATAAAATATTCATATCATGATAACGTAAGAGAAAACTTAACACAGATGCCTGTTTCTACTTAATGAAAAACTGAATGTTAATATAAGTGATTCAACAATTGAATTAAATTAATTCTATATCATTATTAGCAACATATCTACTCGGTGAAATTTTGCTGTCTTAGCTGGCTGCAATACATACTTCTTTTAAATAAAAATAACACACTTAACTTGCACGAATCCGCTAATTACATCTCACTTTTTACTGACAGTGAGGCCAACTTATATAATTGCTTCTTTGTGGAAAAAAAAACATTTAACACTAATTTTGAAACTATACGAAAGTTTAATAAAGTGTCCGTCGGACTTACGTACAATTGAAATTGAGTTGCCTCGCGTCTCGGCATTATAACTTTGGTACAATTTTGTAACCGCTTTGTAAGCGTGTATTTAATATGGGTTCCGGAACCTCTTATATATATATGTATATATTCACACACATATATATAATATATATATATATAAAACTCTTTAATAGTAATTTATATTTGAATTGTAAGCGCATACTTATTGCATTTGTTGCATATTTGTTTGATTGCTTTTAAAGATGTTGTACGCGTTAGTGGAGCGCTGGCGAGGCGGGCTGGTGTGTGTGGCGAGGCGGGCTGGTGTGTGTGGCGAGGCGGGCTGGTGTGTGTGGCGAGGCGGGCTGGTGTGTGTGGCGAGGCGGGCTGGTGTGTGTGGCGAGGCGGGCTGGTGTGTGTGGCGAGGCGGGCTGGTGTGTGTGGCGAGGCGGGCTGGTGTGTGTGGCGAGGCGGGCTGGTGTGTGTGGCGAGGCGGCCGGCCGCGGGAGTATTGAGAAGTGCATACGTGAGCGAGGGAGTCGACCTTGTAGCGTTAAGCCATGCTATGTTCTTTGGAATCCTTGTGTGACATGTTAACTGCTGATTCTAAGAGCATTCTGTTGGAATTGAGTTGGGGGCAGTATTTCTGGGGAAACTTGCGAACACGAGCCCGAGATGTTCGCTGCCTTAAGGGGTCTTGGTTGGAAAGACCGTGTTGCTGGTCACCGACGTCGGCACTGTACGTCCTCGCCTCTAGGAGGACCGCGAGAGGCGGTTACGAGTATCAGCACGGCTGCAAGACGGTTGAACTGTGGCGTGATTGACCCGGTGACCTGTGTTGGGCTAAGACGACCGTCAGTTCCTCCGTGGGCCGTCTGCAATAGAGATACGTCGACGGTATACCAGGTAGGCGATGCAAATATTTATTGAGCTGCTGAATTAGACTACGCTATTTCTATCTCGCTCTGCCAGGTCTCCACCGGTTAGTTCCATCTTGCCAGTTGACAGTTGGAATATTACTATGCCTCAGAAGCTATAATGTCATTGAGTAAATTCTGGAGCGACAAAAGGTGTAAAGGAGAATGTTTACCAATGTATGATCGTGTTTTTGTGATGAAGTTTACGCCCATCATTAAAGTGTTTAAAACCAGCTAAACTTGCTACGTTTCAATTGGCAAACTACTCCAAAGTAAACATTTTTAATATGAGGGGCTACCTGTCCGTTACATTGTGACATTAAGTCACATTAGAATATATATATATGTAGTGATAGTATTTGGGAGCTAACTGGCACGCCACTAAATTACCTTATTTTGTTGTCTATATATTAGTTGGATTTAATATGTTGTTAGTGTAATAATATTGTACTTATTGGTAATACTTAAGCTATACAGTTCACGCGTGAATTCCTGATACTCAATGATTTCGTAAAGTATTACTTTTTGATATAGTGTCTAGTCAAGCAAAATTTTGCTGTTTTAAAAGTATTAGTTTTAAAGTGTTGTGTTTTTTTGAAACAACTTTTAAAGTGCGCGCCTACGGGCAAAGTATTGATCGATGTCGAGACTCTAAGACTGTGAAGGGGATTGAGGGGAGAGGGGTGGTCAAGACAGCTGGTGGCGAGTGATAGGAGTGGGGAGGAGGTAGCAGTGTGTTTTTGACGGGACCCGAGCGGGAGAGACTCTGGCATGAACTGTGGAACCGTGAATGAGAAGAAATTATCGACGAGGCGAGCGCTGTTGTTAATATAATTTATAGAAAGTTACTTGATGAAATATGTGTCCAGGGGAGCAGCGGAGACTCTGAGAATATTCTGCTGCATATGGAATTATTAGCCCAGCACTGTTGGAGGTGCAGGGAACCGTCCAATGCAACAAATTTGACTACGAGTATATGAGGATTTCCAGCAAAGGAAATCGCCTCAGCTTCGTCGTGTTTGTCAACGGAAAACTGTGAGTTGTGTCTATCCGTATTATTTCTGTTCCCTTTTTTTAATGAAGAAACTGCCACTCATCACTGTAACTCTACATTACGTCACCGGTTAGCGAGTGCTCGACACTGCAAGCCATTTTACAAGTGTTTAGACGCCCCTCCTTCCATATCCATGAACTACACATAAATGCTATCGGGACTTTTAGCGTGATCACGAAAGACAATAACTTTCAACGACGTCGCATATTTCTTGATTGTATTATAATACAGATATATTATTTGTTAGTGCGTATGTTGTATCATGCAATTTAATATGTTGTATGTTGTATGGTAGCCTGCATTATATCAGAGGCATATAAAAGCTTATTTTGGGATTTTGCAAGTTATAAATGTAGTTTGCCTTACTTGAAACATGCCCCCTTGTTACCATTCAATGATAACTTTTCAAATATGCACATAGGATTAAAACAGCATTAAACAAAATATTATTTTACGTAATTGAACACTGCTATGAGGACTTCAGGTTGTTTGACGTAATGCTGATTAACAAGGTTTATTCGTACAGCAGGCTCAATTATTATTCTGCGCCACTCTGCTGGCTGTTTTGTCTTCTTTGTGTGTGTTTGGTGTGTACAGGGGCAATGGTGTGGGTTTACAAATTGACAAAATCGGAACTAACTGTCAACCTAGCTGCGGCCGGAGTGGCGGTGGAGGATGGTGAGGACATCGACTCGCTGAGGAAAAAGATGGCGAGTGTAGTTAAGGCGAGCAAAGTCACACCTGGGGAGGGTGGTGACCATGATAGTCGAGACGTGGAAATCAGCAGTGGCTCGGTGAGTGTAGAACTCAGGGTCACAGCAGCCAAGGGATGTTTTCGGGGAATAGAACCTTTGGTTGATACCAAACCAGGAAGCCTTTTAAAGTTTTGCTCGGCAGTAGATAAACTTTGTCGCTCTCTTTCATGTGAACCCAAGGAAGATATAATACAGGGACTCATTCCGAAGTGTACTGGTCAAGCTTTAGAGGTTATGTTAGATGGTATGTGTAGAAAAGAGGGGTGGGCTACCATAAAAGTAAGGTTATGGAAGATGTTATGCCCTGAGCGTGTACACGAGGACATGATTAGGACTTTGGTTTTTCGAGGGCAACAAAAGAATGGGCAACGGATGTCTGAATTTGTTCAGCAGGTTCAGGAATATGCTGAGGCTTTAGGAGTAGAGTTGGATCAGGATAAATTAATCTCCATTATTTTGGAGAATATGCATAGTAACATTAGACCATTTTGTGTATATATAGAGAAGCCAAAAAATAAGGGAGATTTAATATCTTGGGCTGTACAAATTGACAATATGGTATACACCAATTTTAGTGGGATGGATGAACAGGCACATGCTGATCGGTCTAGTACTTCAGGGTTTTCAGGCAAAAATAGACAAATAGAAAAGGGAAACAAAGGATATCTTAGGGTTTGTTATCGTTGTGGAAAATCTGGCCACATTGCTCCACAATGCAAATTACAGTTGGATAACAGGAAATGTTATAATTGTGGAAAAGTAGGACACAT
>PNEQ01030706.1:8203-18922 GCA_003012365.1 Medauroidea extradentata
TTGGTAGGTGGCGGGCTGCATGTCTACTTGGTAGGTAGCGGGCTGCATGTCTACTTGGTAGGTAGCGGGCTGCATGTCTACTTGGTAGGTAGCGGGCTGCATGTCTACTTGGTAGGTAGCGGGCTGCATGTCTACTTGGTAGGTAGCGGGCTGCATGTCTACTTGGTAGGTAGCGGGCTGCATGTCTACTTGGTAGGTAGCAGACCTCGTAACTGGAGTACGGAAACGAATACTTAAGACGGCCGCCTACTCCACTCTTCAGATGCGTTGCTGTGTGTTCGTAAACTGGTTTTTTCTTCGAAAATATTCCACGTCCACCAGTAAAATTACATGGCGACCGCTTCATGTCCGATAGTAAAAACTGTTCGGCGGGAAGCTTGCACGCTAGTTCAGCGCTTGGCTCGTTGAGGCGACGCGGCATTTGATGCGCGCTTCAAGGCCGACCTTACAGCTCCGTCGCTTGTGAGCCTCTCACGCGCGGGTAGGCGCACTTTAACAGAATAATGCCGAAGTTTTCGTCGGACTACTTATCGAAATGCAATGGTGCAAGGTGTGTTGAAAAGTTAAACGTCATAACGGAAATTATATTAGGAATATGGCAGTTGTGAAACGTCTCTCTCACTTGTTCGTTATGGTGGTATTATATGTAGCCTAACTTCGGGCGTCTTCGGCGAGTATAATGTTGTTGTGTAATGCACGACTCATATGCTCCTCGGTACAGGCAGTGTGTGGGTACAGCGGTATTATGAGCTCACACAGTCCTGGAACTACGTGTGTGTATATATACTGAGAGACTGGCAATGTGCTTCTTGTACTCCCTGCTGTGCGGCCAGTGACGTCACAGTTTAGCCGTGTCTTCAACAACCACTACTCTGGGTCGTCATTGGCTCCTGTCATAGTCTCTGCATGTCATGTCATGTTGTGATTGTCACGTAAACATAGCGGTACATGTCAGATGTTGTAGCGTGCCGTGTGGCTTCTGTTTTACGTCGAACTTATTAACTTATTACCAATGTATGTATATATTTGGTTAAAACAGTTCGTAATACGATCTTGTGTTTTTATTAAATATGGCATGCCTATTTCCCGGCTTCTCTAAAAATGTAGAAATAAACAATTTTGTTATATTTCTTAAAATAAAAAAACATAATTTTGAGTTCCTAGTTCAGCTCTTATAAAATATCAATAGTAAAGCAGCATACGAATAATTCTCTTAAATAAAAATGTCAATTACCTGAAGGAAGTTCGTAAACTAAACCGATATAAAACATGTCAGAAATGATTAGCGCGCGTGTATATAAGTACGCAGTATGTCGTGAAACATGACTCGTAGCAGCGATATGTAGTTAATTGTGGGTAGTTATTGTGCGTATCGTCGAGGTAATACAGCGATACCACGTCCAGTGGCTGGTATGTCGCTCAGTGTAGAAAGTGTGGTCGCCAGTAAACCCCACTGTTCTGTCTTGTTACGTCGTGTTTGTTAGCAGGCAGTCCACGTCGACCACTAATGACTGCTGGTATGCTTGTATCGCGTCTGAATGAAACCACTCATGTAGACCCGGCCTCATAACACTGTCTGCAACTGCCATCAAGACACAGAGAGGGACAAGACCTTTACAACTGCTCTGTTGCCCTCACACTTCACGTACGTTTGATTTCCTGTGGGATAACCTAGGTTCAAAACATTTATAGCAAATTATTATTTTAATTCTTGTAAATTACAATTTGTGCTTGGTGTAAGTTATAAACCAGAGAGAGAGAGAGAGAGAGAGAGAGAGAGAGAGAGAGAGAGAGAGAGAGAGAGAGAGAGATTCGAACGTTTCCTAGACACAGGTCCATAGAATCAGTGTCGTTTCTTCATAAAAAAAACAGTTAAAGGATTTTCTTAAATGGGTATGCACAGCTGCTATATTGCAATATGTTACGAAGGGCGTAACGAACATATTGTTACAAGTTCGCAAAATTACGTGTGGGCAATTCTGAGCTCTTTGGGATAGAAGTATTATAATTAGGAATAAAAGAGTTTAATTAAGTTTTCGATTTACTAGCTCACAAAACTGACACAAATACGCAAACCAGCAGTCAACTATGACTTTCACAGCAGCGTCGTTATGCGCACAGTTACTGCTGCACCGCAGAAATGTCAACTAACTAAGACACTTCAGGAACAGAAATATTTACCAGTAATTAATTAAAGTCTACAAACCACAATAAAAGTTCTGTCATGTATCCAATCAACAGTCTCTCAAATAGTGACAGTGTACAGCCTTAACAGTCCGTAGTGGTGATTGCTCATGTGTTGCGCAGCCCCACGAGTGCACCACTGTATTCACTCTTGAGGTCTTCGGTTCGACTCCCGTCGTGCGCCTCCTTTTTGTCCGTAAACCCGTAGCAACAGTCCTATTGTTTCACCCAATACTGCCCCGAAGGTATGTGCTTGCAACCCCACAGTAGACTCTGACGTCACCAAGATGTCTTCACCAGTCTCTCTCTACAAGCGTAGCACTTCCTTCTAGCAGGACCAATAGCGAACTAAGTTGCCAGTGACTGCTCCCGCCGATATAACACCTCTGGTGTTGTTCTCCACAGCTCACCACCTTCCTATAGCACGACGACACCTTCTTCACTGCTGCCGTCGATGCAACACCCCAAGTGTTGTTCGACCCTTCTGCAGCCCGCTGATGTTACTCAGCCTCGACGACGACCATCGTTGTCGTCTTGCCGCCTCCCAAGGCGTCGCACCTTGTAAGCTCCGCCGCGCCGTCGCAACACCGAAAGTGTGTTGTCTGTTCCTTCTGCATCCCATTGGTGTTACCTAGCCTCGACGCCGACCACACCACCGCTGCCATGTTACCGCCCCCAAGGCGCAGCTCCTTGTCAGCTCCGCCGCGCCGTCGCAACACCGAAAGTGTGTTGTCTGTTCCTTCTGCATCCCATTGGTGTTACCTAGCCTCGACGCCGACCACACCACCGCCGCCATGTTACCGCCCCCAAGGCGCAGCTCCTTGTCAGCTCCGCCGCGCCGTCGCAACACCGAAAGTGTGTTGTCTGTTCCTTCTGCATCCCATTGGTGTTACCTAGCCTCGACGCCGACCACACCACCGCCGCCATGTTACCGCCCCCAAGGCGCAGCTCCTTGTCAGCTCCGCCGCCAACAGAACACCCCAAGTGTTTGTCTTCTCTTTGGCCCGTCACTTCTCACGGCATCCATCGTCGCCCCAGTGGCGCCAACGCTGATCCACACCACACTCGTGGCTCACTTCACACTCTAAATGACTTCACAAGACTCCCCTTTTTCGCAGTTCGGAGGCTTTTATATGGCCCGTTTAGTGACGTCAATCGGTGACATGGTGACAAGAGGTCTAAAAATAGATATTACCTCACTCTATCCTGTCGAGAGACATGTAGGCAAGGGCATCATCAGGGAATCCAGATAACGTCACTCGGGCGTTTCGCAGCACCTCTGGGAAACCCCATGACTGTGGTTGAATCTTCGGGCCGTCCACCCAGCACGACGCAACATACCTTCAGCCACGCCAACGCGCAACAATATTAAAGTTCAACTGTTTGTTCGCGGTAATTATGTATTGTTAATCCATAGACAGGTTTCTAAAAACAAACTACGTATATTAAATAGCAATCATAGCGCTATGGTAAGACGTTGAACTAGTATTCGAGAGTTCGCATGTTTCATTCCTGACTAGGACGTTCTCATTTGTTTACTAAGGTTTTAATTAACTCCATATGAATTATGAGATAGTTCCAATATAGTAACATGTTCCCTTTCCTGTGGCTTCCTTCCTTCTGGGTTTTATGAGCCTCTAGTTCAATACGTGTGTCCTGTCTATCGATGAGACTTGAAATGAATATCTACTGTAAAGTGAGTCCATCAATACATCCTGGTTATTTTTTACACTTTTATACCGTTTTGTGTGCCCTATTTCTAGGGAAAGTAATATTTTGCTAGTTCAATAATCAATATGTTATAGTCCACTGCCCTGTGTACAATCAAGCCGTGGACATTTGTCAACTAGTTGCTACTCACAGGAATAACAGATCATGAACGAATATACGAGGCTTGAGTATGGATAGTACAATGACATGTACGTCACTGAACTAGAGGAGCCCATTTCACAGTACTTGCAGTAATTACAGTCTTGCATTTGGCTGACATGATTTAACTGTTCACAGTAAATCGTCATAGAACTATCAAAAGTAATTTAATGAAGTTGTATAAAACATAGGCCTAGTATAGCTGTATGGTACTTGAACTTGAACAGTCATATACAAAGTATATACATTTCAGCTGAAAAAAACTTTACATCTCAAACCAAAATGTTACCTTTGACAAATATCTTTAAAAATTCTTAGTTTTGAACAAGCAGTTCTGTGTGTATTCCAAGCATTGGTGATGTTTGAGCGTTGTTAGTTATAGAACTGCAATAAAATAAATTGTGCTGATGGTTGAGTGCACGTGGTATTCATAAAGACTGTGCTACCTCAGTCCCAAGTGCACGTTGTTGACAGTGTAAGTGGAGAACTGACCCGTCATTGTAAGAACTACTGTGCGTAGTGTTAGTGCTGTGTGTGGGTTGTGTTTGTACATAGTTGATACTCCTCCAGGTTAACTGCTACGATATATAGTGACGTGTTGTTTTGTTGTGTTACAGGTAAGAGTAGACAGCTGCACGGTGTTGACAGTGTAAGTGGAGAACTGTCCCGTCATTGTAAGAACTACTGTGCGTAGTGTTAGTGCTGTGTGTGGGTTGTGTTTGTACACAGTTGATACTCCTCCAGGTTAACTGCTACGATATATAGTGACGTGTTGTTTTGTTGTGTTACAGGTAAGAGTAGACAGCTGCACGGTGTTGACAGTGTAAGTGGAGAACTGACCCGTCATTGTAAGAACTACTGTGCGTAGTGTTAGTGCTGTGTGTGGGTTGTGTTTGTACATAGTTGATACTCCTCCAGGTTAACTGCTACGATATATAGTGACGTGTTGTTTTGTTGTGTTACAGGTAAGAGTAGACAGCTGCATTGTACGCTTGGAACTTGTTCTACATGAAGGTATAGTGGCGATATTACGTCTATTATTTATATCACTGCGTTGCTAGATGTTTGAATTGTTTACTTTAGAAATAAACCACCTGCTAGTTGTTTGTAATACCGGAGGAACCCCGCTACATCTGCGAGCCGTGTGTTTCCTTGAACTGAAACAAGGTAAAACTAGCGCACTCTACGTTTACACATAAGTATTACAGTTCAGAGCATAGTTAACTGTACGTGTATACTTGTAGAGTGACCACTGTGGTTGTCTGCCTCAAGTCACGTGTCCTGACAACACTGGTAGCTGCAGCTGAGGCGTTTGTCAGGAACTTTGAGGTGACGCACACTTCCACAATGTCGGCTCTTCAGCGTGTCTCATGTGATATAACAAGTGAGGAAGTGATTGAAAATAAAAGCGTTATAGGTCATTCGTAATAAAGTGAGCACTAAAGATTTAACCTTTGAAAAAAATCACTAGCCGTTGCTGCATATAATTCAATTTGGACAACAGCTACATTACTGGCTTATACAGTTGGCAGAGAATTATCGCACGTAGTTCCATGTATTTTATATTTAAATACAACATTACTGAAAGAACCTCAAATGGAATCGACCTCTTCGTGTTTAATATACTTAAAAATATTTATTTATGATAATACTGACATACTTACTGCCTGTATAAGTTTACTTAAACGGCGCCAGTAGAAAGTGATTTAATCCGGGCCGTTCAAATTCAACAGTCGTTAGCGAGAGGCGTCTAGCGCTACGCGCACTGACGTAGTTAATTATTTCACCGACAGGTGGCATCAGAGTTAGGTTTTCGCCATTTCACTTAGCTTGGAAGCGTTCAATGACGGTACAAGAGGAGAGCGTCGTTGTGTTTGTCCATTGTGCAATAAATATGGGTTACTGATAAAAAACATTCAAAAGTATTAGAAGTGACTGTTTCCTCATTGGTAATGTGTAAGTTGTTATGTGTTACGATCGCCAACATGAGTGTCTTGATTTAGAAACAGCAATTTTTTTTCTTTCATACACTAAGAAATACCTTTTTGTTGAGTGCGTCGTTGTTCATGGCAGTATAACTAAACGGAGTTTGAATTATTAGATTGCGTGTGTCATTATGGCGTGTTTTTTGTGGCGGTTTTGAGTTATAAATTCGATAATAATGTGTATATATTTACTAGATACGTAACGGCAATAGTGAGTGACTTATAAATTAGAGTCGATGCACAGAAACCAGTATTAAAAGACGTTAACGGTATTTATAACTAAGATTACTATCGGTTATACATTTTATTCAATACCCGTATATTTAATGAGTAGATATTGTTGATAACATTTTCAGCCCAGTGTAATGTAGATGTAAACATTGTACAAGCCTATGTAAATTAAAGCACGTGGCAATGTTTACGTTTATAAACTGGTAGAAAATATAAATTAATCAGGGCTTTTTTGAGGGCTCACTTTATTCCGAATCACCTATACCTACTATACTAATGTAAACAATCAGTAATACAAGTTCTTCAAGACATTCTCTTCCTCGCTTATATGACATGTTGTGAAGCGAGCGTTGTGGAAGCGTTCACAACCTCACAAACACCTCACATGAATGAACACAGCTGCAGCTGGCAGTGTTGTTGTCAAACATGTAACTTGAGGCAGGTATAAGCTGTTTAGAATAAACTGAACACTGCTTACAATTATCTGTGAGCCATGATGCCGCCATATTTGCTATTTTAAATACGAAAACATCCATGTAACTTACAACTGGTGTGAACATTTCACAACTCTCAAACTTGAGTTTTATATAAAAAAAAACATGTTTTATTATGATAAGTGTGGGCAGTGCTGAGTTGAAAATGAACCGCTTATATCATCAGTGGTCACTCTGAATATAACCATGTGCAGTCTAACAATTTGTGCTGTTTCTGTTTTCCGTGCACCTCCCGTACACCTGCGTCCTGTCTTGAACAAGCGTTATTTGAATAAAAACACTTTCGAAATACTCAGCAGAGTGAGAATTACGTTCCTAAAGCACACTTAGGCCGGTATTCCTAAACAAAAAGTTAGGGTCTACATAAGCACTACCATCTCAGGCGCCAGAAAAGCAACGGCAGAGACCTTACTCGCTGAGCGTATTCCTAGACGTGTTTGCGCCGTGTCCCAAGATGGTGTCAGGTAAGTCACGGCTTATTATTCGCCGGCCCGCGCGAAACTAGAAACAAATGAAGGAATATGAGCGCTGACGGTTTACCATGGGTATAACAAGAACACGTTAAACTTTGTACTTTTGAAACGTATTATTTAGCATTTGAATTTGTTTACAAAATAATTACAGTAACAAAGAGATAAAAATCACGGATTATAACGGTCACAATTAAAATATTCAATAACGGTTTATTGTTGAAAGTTAAAACAGTAGGTAGAGTAGCCACGCGATCGCAGTGTTTCCGTTCATATTTTTCTGCTGATTATGACCTGAAATGTTATATTAGCATATTATTCGGACACGTGGAATTACATTCAAAACATAATTTGCAATCACTCTTAAAATATAATATATTATTACGCCGCAACTAAACACTAAAAACGAAGGTATTGTCACGGTAACAGTGGCACGTAAATTAGGTCTCTCATCGTCTCGAACGCACTAAACCGACAAGTTTTTTTTCTTTTGTCACAGGCTATTACTTGATCATACTTCAAGCAATGGCTCTATCATTTCATTGAACACACATCTCTAGCAAAGTGAAATTCATGCTTCAGTCGAAACTTTGTTTGTATCCAGTAATTTCATTTTGAAACAGTCTCTAATAACCTGGGTGTCGACGACACGTAAAGATCACTTACCTTACCTTTTGTTTTTTAAATATATGAAATAAAAAAGTGTTTTTGACAATCTTCGAAGACTTCAGAATAACACTGATACAGCGCGCGAGCTGTTTTAAAATATGTTGCCTGTCAACTGTCAACGTCTGAAATGTGCTTTTATTTTACAATATGTTGATAGTAAATATATCGCAGATGTTTAGTGGTTTCTAAAGAAACGTGTTTTTTTTTTTTGTGATGCAAAATGTTTACTAATTACGATTTTTTGCATGATTATGGCAATGTGGACAAATTAGAATGCCTATATTAATAACGTTTAGACTGCGTAATTGTTATTTTATATGCATCAAAATGAAAAGCGAAGATGTATTGTAAATTTTAATTGAGTATAAATCGTTGTTATGAGCGTTAAAAATTATCCCGGAAAATTAATTGTTAAATTGTGTCATTTTAATATCTAAAAAACACAAAATAAGATATGTGCATCTGAACGTGACGACAAATTTTTATCGTTCTAGCCACAATATTTCTTATGTTAATGTTAGCAAAAAAAGTAAAAAATTTCTCACAGAACGTAAAACATTAAAAAAAAAAAATAATTTTTATATATGTTTTGTATGTTATTTACAGCGAAAACAAATAGTTTGTACTGTTTACCAATAGTTGATTATAACATCGTAACGGTCGAATATCATGTAATTTTAATGTGTAGAAACAATAATTCCTAAAATTAATGTAATCTTACTACTACTAATAATATTCTGTGCAATATAAAAAAAATATTTGGATCAGCCAGGATTCGAACCCTATATACCTGCCAACTTTTACGGATTGTCCGTAAAATGTACGGAAAGTACATACGTTTTACGGTTTTACGGAGGACAACATAATTTTACGGATTTCGGGACGTTCGACATTTATGTGTGTACATTAATGCCATTATTTACAAATGAATAGCGGACAAATTTGTTTTGTGCAAGCGTACCAACATGAAACGTGTTTTACGGTGTTGTTTCGCTTTGCTATTGTGCATAAACACTCGTAAAAATTGTTTTTAATGTGCGTTCAGCAGTTGGTCACAGTGAATACTATAGGAACCAATAACAAAATTCGGTATGTGTTTTGTTCCCGGTTTCTTCCTATTGGTGTATTTTATAGCTAACAGCCAATCCGTGTATTTCTTGTATGGGCTGTTACAAGATGGCGATGTGCGTGTTGTTGGGCATTTTTTAACGACTAGTGTGTTGTTTCGTGTCCAATTCCGCGCTTTTCTGTGTGTTTGGAAGCTGTATTTTTAATTTGAAACTAAAAATATTTTTCCGCTGTTGTAATGAATATGACGTATAACTACCGTGTGATGCGACGAAATTTTGAAGTTAGAAAATGCATCGCGCGCGTTTTTATACCGTCGCGAACTTGAAAGAAAAATTATTTGCTCTTATTGTGAAACATACGTACAATAATAATATTTTATATGATAACTAACGGTTCATAATTACTACTAGCGTAATTTTTGTGCGGCATTTATTAGTAATTTATGGAAGATGGTATGAAGCACCTAACTGTAACTACTATTTGAGGTTACAGGCCTACGTGGAAATCGCAGAATAAACATAAATTTTCGTAAGTAACTTTGAAGACTCTGTTGCTAGAGCTAAATATTACCTTACAGTATTTCGTCACTGAAAACACAATCCAGTTTGGTACTGGGCTATTTCATGCCACATAAAATAAACAAAACTAGTTGAGATTTATATCAAACTTTGTGAAACTATTTATATTTGTAACCGTGCTTACAGGTTGTTTAAAGATGCAAGTGTACATTTTGAATTATAAAAAAATGATGGATTTTCAAAGAATTAAGTGAACAGCAAATTGTTCAAAGTATAAGTTGGCAAATAATTGTCTTTGCATATTTAGGTCTTGATAAGGTCTACTTTAAAAACAAATAAACTTTTAAAATATTATATATGTTATTATGTGTACAGTTTGTAAGACATAGGGACTGATATAATTTGGCACAAAAATTGCCGCGTGCAGTTTACGCAAAAATGTGACATTCTGCAAAAGTTTTACTGATGGTCATTTTGAAAAGTTGGCAGGTATGTAAAATTATTTGCTTACTGACCGAGCGCCTTGCCACTTGAGCCAACTGCGCTAGTATCATTGTGACGCAAAAGTTTTATACTTAAGGCTGCATTTAGCAAACTGTCTACAAAATATTAATTTTCTTATTTATTAATAGTTTTAAGTTTTTGAAAAGCTTGTAGCTTATCACTTAACATTCTCGCCATCGTAAAGTTTTATTTTAAGTACCATTTTCTTTTGTTTGCCGACTCTCGTATTGTTAAATATGATTTTCGGCAGGCAAGCGGTAATATACAGTTTACCGGTTTGTACAGGAACAATGTGCTACCCTCTCGGGACACAGAAGCGCAAGGGTTGTGTCGTATCTCGCAACCGTATTCCTAAACGTTCTGAAGGTATCGGATAAGTCACGGATTATTATTTGCCGTCCCGTGTGCGGTTATAAATATACGAAGGCGACGCTGGGCAGTGCTTTTTTTTATACAACAAGTAGCAGTGACTTTCAATAGCTATTTAACAAAAATTCGTTAATTTTTTACATTTAAAACGTAATGTATTGCATTTTAAATTGTTTCAAACTAGAAGAAATCATAAATACAGTAATATAGATTTAAATATGTGTTATATATCTTTCAAAATTTAAGTATAAATATATAGTACAGTAGACAAAGTTGATTAGACTTATATGTACTTAGTTCATATTTTCATAATGGCGGTCATTTAAAACGTTTTTTCTTCATGAGATAAACAAAA